>PVLA01003626.1:165999-206400 GCA_004027455.1 Hydrochoerus hydrochaeris | reverse complement strand
AGATTATATATATATATATTTATATATACACACATATAAATATATGCATACTAATACACACCGTTATACACACACACACACACACACACACACACCCCACATTTTCCTTTCCCAGTCATCTGAAGACAGGCAGTGTGGTTGCTCCCACATACAAGCTGCTGTGACTAATGCTGCAAGAAACATGGGTTCTTGTAGGTTGCCTGGGGCACTGGTTTCCGTGTATTTTGCAGTCAAGTAGCACATCATGGTCACTCAGAGCTGTCACTCACCTAATCTGAGACCGTGCAGTGATAGGAACTTGGCAACTGAACATCAAGTTAGCCTTCCCCTTTTCAGCCAGTTCCAGACAGGAGAGATGAGTAAGTTTACAAACCACCTGGAAACTCACTCCTGCAGTGAGAGGGTGCACCATGCATGAGGAAAGCATACTTAGACACAGAAGCTAAGGGCCGCTGGAAACTGGGTGTGCTCCCCGCAGTTCACCTTTACAGTGTGCTGTGGGGTAGCCCGTGTGAGCTGTTGGGAAGGATCTGGGCTGGCTGGGCAGATGCAGTCCTCAGACTTCATACTTAACCTGCCTCAGATTAAGATCAAGGAAGGGAAAAAAAACACGTTACTGCCGCATCAGAGGGGCTTGAATCTCACCTAGGTCTTCACAGGACTATTTTCAGGGTGTTAAAACCCTGGACTTAAGGGGTGATTGTTTATTTTATAATATCAGTTTTCTATGATGGATTTCTTGAGGCTAACTTTTTTTTTTGAGATGGGGTCTTGCTGTATTGCCAAGTATAGTCCCAAACTCCGTGTCTGATGTGATCCTCCGGCCTCAGACTTGCAACAAGCTAGGACCACAGGAGCATACCATTATGCCTTGCAGAAGCTAACTTTTAAATTGCTGGTCATAAAAAGTGAGTCTGCAGCAGAGAAAATGACTTATCGCTGGATACCATTTGTGGTGAGAATATCTGTGAATCTATGTCAAAATAGGACAGCAGAGTGAAGAGTATGAGAGGAGTCCAGGGTAAAGGGCAAGTTTGCCTGAGGATGTAAAAAGACACTCAAGACTGCAGAGACTAGGATGAGAACTAACAAGCCTTTTAACACCACCTGTCTTTTCCTTAATAGCCTCTTGCCTGATTTTCACAGCACAGTGAGTCTGTGGGAAATGCCTTCACAGAGAACCAAGACCATTAGGCTAATGAGTCAACTTTATAGCAATGCTGATGAGAGAAAGCTTAAAATGCACACATAACTTGCCTATCTATTTTAATCAACCCCACAAGACAGTCGTCTGACCATCTACTTCTATTTGTCAGCTTGATCCATCTTAAAAGCACCTGCTATTCACTGTATCCCATTATCTGGGTAAGGAGAAAAAGCTGAAAAAGCAAGGTCCAGGGGGTGGCTCAGACAATTGCAGTCAGGTGATGCTACAGGCAATTTGCAGACAGGAAGACAGGACAGTTTAAACTATGCGCAGCTAATTTTATGCAAACTCCCAAGTCACATGGTTGTTCTCTATCATCCACTTATTCTCCACCTCTTGCCAAGCCAACTTCCTAAAAGCATTGACTTAATTTGTCTTGTCACTTTCTCATGTCACGCATGCACTGTTCAGCTGCAGGAGTTTGGCTTCCACCCCAGCACACTGTCCTGCTATAATGTTTAACTGATAGTCTCTGGATCCTTTCAGACTGGACACAATAGCTCATGCCCTCATGGTAATCTTCACTTGCTTGGTTCTCTGAGTGTTTTATCACTAGGTCCCACAGGGGGCGCCTTGTTTACTTCCTTGCAGTTGCTCACCCCGTTTCCAGCCCAGCCCTTTTCTCTTGTTATCTCTGTACAGTGTATTCATCTCATGGACAAAACCATATCCTGGATGTTGATGAGGCCCACATCTGTTCAGCACAGCGTTTTCTTCTGGAAGTCAGATTGCTCAGCTAGCTCCTGGTGAGTTTATGGACCTAAGCTTCACCTAGTCTTGAATTCTATAGTTGACTCAGCTGGCCCAGTGATGACTCAGCATCCTCCTCAGCTTCCCGTCTTTTCTCAAGGTTCATATCATCTCCTGGTTAATAAAATGTGGGTTAATCTGTGACTTCTTATCTGATCCCTTTTAATCTCAAACAGCGAAAAATCTCTTAGACAACCAATTCTTACTCTACAAGTTTCAAGCAAGTACTTTCTCTCTTATATTACATTTTATGTCACAGAACACTCTCTGGTAGGGAATATTGCACCATCTTTTGATTGTTTTACCAGCATTTTGTATTTTGCCTCTCAAGTTCATCTTGCACAAAGTCTGTGGAATGATTCTGTCCAAACTCGTAAATTAATTATGTAGTTCTATGCCTTAAAATACTTAACTGACTTTCTGGGAATCAAGGAGCAAATCCCAAGATTTTTGACGTGGTATAAAATGTGTCTCACCATGACCTGGCTTCTGCCATCCCTTAAATTCATCTGTATCTTATGCTTCAATAACATTAAATTCTGTGATTTCTGATGCATAGACTTCTCTGCCTTAGCTCACACCATTCCTCTACCTGAAGGGGTTTTTTACATCATCCACTCCATCTTGAAAATGGTTTCAAACCAACATCAACAGGAAGTCTTTGTAGTTTTCTCCTCCCTGGTCCCAAAACTACTTTGACAGGTAATAGGATCAATTTAGATGCCACCACTTGCACATTTCTTCTTGCTGTTTGCACAGTCATGAACTGGAATGTTTATGTCAGTCTCCCACTGGAGGTTGAGTTTTTTGATGTCCAGGTCTAATGCTTCTATCTTTGCATGCCCAAAGCTAACATAGTGCTAGAACAAGTAACACTCACCTAGTGGTTGTTGATCTAGTGGTCATTTTTGGTTCTTAGTTTCCTTTAATAACACAAAGCATAAGAAAGAGGCAAGAATGGGAAGAATATAAAATAAGAACACAGCACTTGCAACTGCTGTGCTATTTTGAAATTAATTGCTTTAATAGAAGCTCTAATGGATATAGAGTAGAAAAGGAAAAGATTACATTTAACAGAGAGTGGAAAATGAGAAGGAGAGGGGTCAGGAAATACACTAAAGAGGGCGTAGGGTTGAAGTGGGAGTGTGCATACGGCAAGAGGTCTACCTAGTAAAAATGAGCTCTAGAACTCTAGAGCAAATCTAATGTGAATCCACTCTTGTACTTAGCAAATGAATAAACACCAGTGATAAATGTGCTTATAAAAAGAGGGAGAGGAAAGAGGAAATTTCTTCTTCTCGTTGGCAGCATGTGCTAGCTACCAAAGCACAAGGATTTTCTTTAGGGGCTGCACTTTGGAGAGGGAAACACCAAGAGGGAAGAGTGAAAAGTGGCTGGTAAGCACCTAAGGAGCAAATTTACACATGTGAGTGTGGTGCGTCCTCTGCCTTCATTGGTGGGTAGGGGCAAGTACTCAGAGGTCAAGCCATGTATCACCTTCCTTGACCTCTGGACAATATTGTTTCACATTGCTATTTGATACCTACTTAAGGGACTTTCACAAATATGCTATTTTCTCAATATTATCAAAAATTCAATCAAATGACCTTGAGGAGAAAGGGTGTATAAATGGGCCATTAAAACAAAGATTAGATTTCAGCAGAAAATGCGTGATGAAGCGTTTACAACTCGTAAACACTTGAGTGGTATATAAATATTAACTAAATATTTTTGTGAGCTTTAATATCATCAACACACAGGCATACGGTGCTCATTTCCACTGCATGCACGAGGAGAAACAAAGCAAAAAGGAACTTTCCCGGCAGCTAGGACTTTCCAGGAAGAGAAAATATATGATGTCTGCCTTTACCAGCTTCCACAAACAAGTGCACGACAGAGCTAAAGGGAGAGAAAACACCTCTTTCAGCAAGCCATCATTTTTAGAAAAGTGAAATTGATACTTTAGTAAGGTCATTTAACAAATAGTGCTACCCATTTTTATTTTTTAAGAAGATTGTCCCAGATAGTTTCGAGAATGGCACATGGGTTATTTAAAGGAATTTTGTTTGTTTTTTGCTTGTTTGCTTTTGACTTCTCTCTTTTCTCTCCTTGAGCAGTAAAATCCAAAAGCTAGATACCTTGGCCAGCACTGGCACATCATGGAGCCTGTGGCCTTGGAAGAGGAAGTTGTTTTTTGTTTTTGTTTTTTTTTCCGTCATTGCACTCTGGGAGATGGGGAGAGATATAGGCATGTTTGATGGCAAGATTGTTCTGAACATACTAAATTACATACTAAAAAGAGAACTAACATTGTTTTATTCTCCTTCTAAATTGCCCTAAGAATAGTGGCATCATTTGAAAGGAATATTATATTTCTATGATTATTTCAAAATGAAAGTAATTTAGAAATGTTGAATTAGTTACTGCTGTTAATTAAAATCATGAAGAAATTCATTAACATTAGTTTTCTTGAATACAAAACTTATTTCTCAAAAATCCAGAAAAAGAACAAGTGATCTTAGCTTTTTGTTTAACAATGTTAGAAATATAGAAAACAGGAAAATCGAGTTTTTCCAAGAAAAATGCTGTGAGGTTCCCAAAGCCTCTCTTGCCCTTAATTTTCTTAGGCTTTCTTTCCAGCTGTGTTTCTCAAGTAGACATAGGAGATTTGTGTGTCTAAACACAGTCTTCTGAACATCTATTGAGTTAAAACTTCATTGAAAGGTATTTACATTTTTCCACATTCAGCACATTTTCATAATATAAAATGGTACATCTTACAATATATTTTATTACAGAAAATTTTAACCAGACAGAAATGTTGAAAACATTTGACAGCTAACATTGAGTACACACTGAATTCTCTTATTAGCATTTTTCTATACTTACTTGATAACTGCCCACTTAACATCTAGAATATTGTCCATATCACAGAAAGTGCCTTTATTTTTTTTGATCTCCTTCCCAATGGCAAAGACTTTAAATTTTTACCCACCTGAGATTTAACATTCAAATTTAAATGCCACTCACCCACTTCCTGAAAGCTTATATCATTTTGAAGTAGTTGGGAATTTGCATAAATCTTTAGGTAATTCTTTCAGTTTTAAAGTAAGCTATTTAATGAGTATTGTTTCTTCAGGACAAACAAATCAGAGCCCCCATTCTACGAAGAATCATCAGTCTTAAGATAGAATATCTCTCGGGGAGACAGGGTTGATCTCCGGGGCTGAGGCTTTTGTTGGTAAAAAGGACAGAATCACACACATTATGCAGAATAGGATAGATATACAATGAATATGTGGTGAATACACAATGTATATAAAATGGGCCTGTATATAGTGGGTTATACAATGGACATATACACTACACACACATACACACATGCATGCACACATGCACACCAGCTCAGAACTGATCAAAGGGGAGTTGTAAAGGTGAGAAAAGGAAGCCAAAAGTAGTTAGGGCTTCCACAGTAATGCAAAATATTCTCATTAGCCATAGTAACCTGGTAAATTGGATGATTAATGGCAGGTTGGAGGCACAGCCTTGGAGATCGCATGCATTCCTAACAAAACATTATGACTTTTATTTCCTGGAAAATTTGGTGGAATTGCCTAATGGGCTCAGTGTGCTATAACACCACTTTTCTCATTAATGATGATTAAATTCTTGCACTAACGAAGCACATACAACCACTCTTTTCACTGTTGGTGTTTAATAACAGTTTGCTTACATTAGTCCACTCCAGTAATACAAATCAATTGTATTTTAATTTTATTATTTATTTAATGAGAATTTAAGAGGAAAAGACATTAGTTTTTTTTACATACATCCTAATTGGCAAATAATTTTAAAATTCTTGCCTCTAAATACTAAGGAAAAGAACTGATAGTTGATCTTTGTGATCTAAAACAATCCCAACTCTGTACAGTTATCTGGCTCTCAAAAGCATGAGGCATTTCAGATAAAAGTCAGTTAAAAATTAGCTTGGAAATCAGCACCTTGAAGTTGTATGAACATAAAGATTAATATTTACCTGCTAATCATTTTTATACATGAATTTTACAATATGATGTTTTAGAATACTTATAGATGGTAAAATCATTGCTATTTGAAGCAGATTACTATATATACATATATCATTTCACATACTTACATTTTTGTGTGACAGAAGTTAAATATCTACTTATTTAATGAAGATCCTAATACAATATAATTTTATTAACTATGGTCTTTATGTTGTACTAGCTCTGGACTTGTTGAGACTACATATCTGCCACTTCGTATCTTTGACCTATCTTTGCATTTCCTCCTCTCTTTCTCTCTCCCTCTACCCCTAGTAACCACTGTTTTAGTCTATATTTCTGTATATTTATCTTTGTTTGTTCGCTTGTTTAGCTCTACATGTACATGAAATCATGCAGGAGATGAACCTAGCTTATTTCACTTGACAGAATGTGCTCAGATCCATCCACATTGTGGAAAATGCCAAGATGCCCTTTTGAAGGCTCAGTAATCTCCCCTTCTGTGACTTTCTCTATCCACATGTCCATTAATGGACACTTAGGTCTCTGCCATATCTTGGCTATTATCAATGAACATGGGAATTCAGTCCCTCTTCTGTGGTGACACTGTTGAGATATCCTTACTTTGAAGCTTATCAACTTACGCCTCTGAATTGTGCTTGCAGATGCTCCGGAGCATTTATTTGCCTGTCTGGGTGTGGGTTGTGGTGAGATGTGTGGCCCTGCTCCTCCTGTGAGTCACCTTTCCTCTGACCCCGGGATGCTCCTCTGTGAAACAGGGCCTTTCCCACTGAGTATTCTAACTTCCATGCAATTTTGCAATTGACCAACCAGCAGAGAGGTACAAGAACATGATGTTCTCCAAGCCAGCGATGCTCGTGCTTTAATGCCCCTGGGACCTTGATAAAAGTTAATAAGTCTGAGAGGCGACCCAAAACTGTTTGTAACAAGCTCCCTGGGCGTCATGGCCTTCAAACCCATGTGAAGCAGCAAGATCTCCTCTAGAGAGAGATCAGGAGTGAGATGTTCCCTGCGAAGGCTCCTTGGAGGACATTTTTGCCATGGCCTTCAAACCCATGTGAAGCAGCAAGATCTCCTCTAGAGAGAGATCAGGAGTGAGATGTTCCCTGCGAAAGCTCCTTGGAGGACATTTTTGCCACAGCTGGGCAAATTCATCTATTTGAGCAGTTAAAGGTCAGCATATAATCAATTCCTCCTTCCAGTGCAACTTGCCCTGGAACATTTTTCCCCTTTCAGGCAAAATGACTCCTTATCAAAAGGCTCTTGCTTTCTGAAATGTCAGGTCATCAAGAGCCAGTCTTTGGACAATTATCAGCAAAGAACAAATAGTGGAAAAAAACGCCCACACCCACACCTTTACTTAAGGAGCAGAGTAAGCTCAAGAGCAGAGTAATCAGGGAATCGCTCTCAGGGGCAAAGAAAAAATGTATTCTTCACTTTTACCACTCTCCAAATGAAGGTAAAAATATCAGTTAAATGAACAGTGTATTTCAGATTAATAACTGGACCAACACCAATAACGGTAAAAAATGAAGTAAAAATTATCTACAGTTCTAACACATAGATATAACCACAAGTAATATCTTAGAAGACATATTTCTGTGTCTCTGTCTGACTTGAAACTCCCTGATACAATAGTCCTAATTTTACATAATTAAAATGCACTTTGTCTGGCATCAAAGATTGACCATCTTTGCAAAAATAAGTTTCCTCTCCATAAGACTTAATTTATAATAGTATTTTAACTGGTTGCTGAAACTTTCATGACATTCGTGCAAAAGAACTACATTTTTTTCAAAAATCTGAAGGTGTGACTTTAAAGATGATTTTGTTAATTTTGTGATATCTTTTTTAATCACATGTTTGCAGGACATAATGTTTCCATTCCTTGTGTAGAGTTGGTCACATGCATGACATCTTAATTCCTTTTTCCATCTCCTCCCCTCCCTCCCTTCTCCCTCCATCTCTTGATCCCCTTCCCATTTGAAAAAGACTTCTCTGCTTTCTATTATCTACATTTTATTGTGCTTTCTTCATTTACAATTTGAGTTCTTACATAAGAGAAATCGTGTGATATTTAAGCTCTGGTGTTCAGTTTATTACATTTAACATTATGGTCTCCAGGTGCATCCATTTTGCTTTAGATTACTCAGATTTATCCTTTAAGTTCTGTTGTGTGTAAACACCACGTTGTCTTTATCAATTCATCTGTTGATGCATATGCAGGCTTCTTCCATGACTGTATACCTTGCGCTGCTATAAAAATGGGTATGCATGTATCACTGCTGTATGATATCTTTAACCTTTTCAGGGAGATACCTAGAAGGCTAACAGCTGGGTCAAAATAATCCTATACTTTATACTAATTATAAAAATTCAAGCAACATAGAAACACTACAGGGACGAGAGCAAATGCCTCTCCTCTCATTTTAACTCTAAGAAGTACCTTCTCTAATATTAGGCAAACAACATTTATGGTACTTTCTTATGTACATTCATGCATCAAAAGCATAGCTAGATAAAAGTAACCACTTTTATAAAGTGAGATTGTGACATACATTCCATTTTAAAGCTTTTATAATTTAATTGTAAGTGAACATAATGGAGGGAAAAAAACTTCAATCAAGCTACAAAGTTGTTTCTATATATGAAACACAAATACTGCTTCCAGGACACACTGCTTAAACTTTCCGTGGGAACCTGGACAAATTACTTAACATTTCTGAAACTAATGATTGTGATCTGAAGAATGGGATTTGAATTGCCCAAGTCATAAGATGTTTTGAGGATTAAGAAGAGATAACATAAAACACTTAGCACAGGGGCTGGAATGTCATGATTGAAATGTTAGTTATTTTCATATTAGCTTGGTTATGTGGATTTGTTTTGAAGAAAACTGGTCATGAAATATTGGAGGTAGGAGTCATGTGTTTTGGGTCAGGTCCATTTTTGGAGGAAAATTTAGACAATGTCATTTAACTTTCTGCTGCACAAAGTGGAGAAATTAATCATGGCTTCTCTCCTTCTCCCACCTTCTGCCCAAGAACATCCTGACTTCTGTTTTATTATTTTTATTTATCCAGGAGTGTCAACATCTGCATTCTGTCCTGTAGCCATCCTTCCTGTAGCTGTTTAATCATAGTTTTACACTGAAATGAATTTACTATTCAATAACTATCATTTTAGTTCAGTCTTTTCCTTTCTGAGATCTGTATTTTGAGTCATTTTTTGATTACCTGGGTTTTACTTTGGAGTTACTGCTTTCAGCAAAGGTGTGTGTCTGCTCTATCCTTGATTATCTCTTGATGAAGAATTTCTATTAGTCTTAAAAAGTAGTAATTCAGGAGGAAAATTATATTCCTCAGTAAAATTTTCTCTATTTTTACATTTCTATATGATCCCTGATAATTTAATAACAGTTATTTTCCTCTTTTAAAAAATGAATTACATTTCCCCGGATGAGCACAAAATTCTTTCATTATACTTAATATTCAGTAACCTCTTTATGACATCACTTTATGTAGACTTTTATTAAAATAAACCTTCCCCAGAACACAAAGTGCACTGCCTTCTGCACATTTAGTGCTCATTATATTTAGGTAAATTTTCTACTATTATATCTTTTAAAAATTAACTGTGAATGGCATCTCATATGCCACTGCGGTTCAGCATCTCTAAGATCACCCTCAGTTTCAGTGATTTACAGAAAGGACTCAGAGAACTCAAGAAAGCTGTTATAGTCACAGTTGCATTTCACCGTGTGAAAGGTTATAGACTAAAATCCACAAAGGGAGGGGGCAGGCGAAGCAGCAGGCTGGACACTAGGGGTGACTTGCAGTTGTCCTCTCTCAGTGGGGCTGTGCAGACTGTACTTGCCTGACCCAAAAATGATGTGTTGATGTGCATGGAGTACTGTCAAATAGGGAAGCTCAGCCATCCTGGATACCCAGGGTTTCACTGGGGTCAGACACTTAAGCATGATGGACCACCCTTGCGGCTGACCTTCATCTTCAAACTTGCAGAGGTCAAGCTATTAGCTGTAGCCCAAGGCTGTAACCATAAATGGCTCTGTCAGTGTGGACTGTCTGGTGCAGGCCTAGATCCCAGGGTAAATCAACATTCTTACCATGGGGGTTGTTCTAAGGACTTAGAAAAGGTTACCTCCTAGGGGCTGGTCTGTAGCCAAAACTTTCCTTGGATAAGGTTAATTTTTTACTGCATAATGGAAAATGCATAAGGCACAGACACACACACACTCACCCACACGTACTGGCTAGCTAGCTAAACAAATTTCAGAACATGTAGTAATACAAAAACCCATATACCCAGTACCCAATAGAATATATTACCAGTATATTTTTTAGCTGTAGTATGACAACTCTTAATTCTTGTTTTTGGCTTTTGTGTTAACCTTTTCTTATTTTTAAAATAGCTATTAATCCATATGTAAACTCTCAATTTCACCTTGATTTTTCTTTTTCTTCCTCATCTGCCCTTAGTTATGAAAATTTGAGTAGCAAGTGCAAACTTAGTGATGTTAGGGAAGCACTGCACTAAGTGAACGAAGGAGTCTCATGCTGAATAGGGTCAAGGTCACACTGTGACTAGTTTCCCTCAGGGTTAACAGCAGTCTCCTCTGGGTGAAAGTGGGTGAGGTCATGGCTGAGTAGTAGGGACCGTGAGGCTCACTGAAATGGGTATCTGGAGCATGAACTGTGCAACAAATACATAGTCAGAGAGATTGGACTGCTCTCTGTTTCTTGGTTCCTAGCTTCTATAGGAGAGATATTGATTGTTGACCATCTGTTCATGCAGTCTGCCACCTTTCCTGGAACACCTGCAGGTACCTGGGGTCATGTTTCCAGTTGTCTCCAATGTGGTGGGAAAGTAGACATATGTTACTTGTGGGTGGAAAATTCAAGAGCTGGTGCTAAGGCAATTATCTTTTCTCTTAAAGACAATTTTTTGGAACACCATGTTGAGAATTAGAATAGTCATCAGCCGGGTGCCTGAGTGTCTAGGTATAGCAGTCTCTATCCCAAGCCACCGGGTATATAAGAATGATAAAACATCATAGTCTTGGCATTTAATTTGTTACAGAGCATAATCAGGGATTCTCTGATAGATACACCTCATCGTGGTCTAATTTTAGCTTACCAGTGAAGGTGGCTGAAACTCACTCATGTGGTTTGAAACAAGCATCTTTGAGATGTAGCATTGAAGCTTGGATGGAAAGCAGGGATTCCTATAGCACAAGGCGCATTAAGCAGTCCAAGACAGAGCATGGGGCAGGCCCATGCAGGCATTCCAGCTTGGACTCGAGCTGTTGAGAAAGAAGCTTTCTGTATATGTGTTGCTTGGGGCATATTACTTTAGACTGGATTGTTGCTTTATAACTATCATGCTGAAATTTCCCTTTTCCTCAGGTACTCCAGGAAATTCTCTTTATCTCCTGCATTGAATGAACCATTTCCAGAGCTCCTAGATCATCTTCTCCTTTAGTTTACACATTCATTTCACAGAAACACATCCTGTAGGAGCTTCTTATCCAAGGGTATACAAGGTTAATATTTTGAGAACTTACTCTTGGAAATGTTTCATCTTACTATACCTCATTTATAGCTTCGCTAACTGGAGAATTGTAGGTTACAGACATTTTCCTTCAGAATGGTGTGGGCATTGCTACATTTCTTTTTTGAAAACTGGTTTCTCAAGTATCCTCTTGATTTTTGGCATCTCTTCCATTTAAGCCCTAGTTGTAAAAGGATGTGAGGCTACTGGTTGCTGTATCTTCGGAGAACTCTGAGAAGTAAACTGTGCCAAGTTTCAGGCTGACTTGGGATTTGCCTTTCTTGCACCAGTCAAATTATCAATTTAGCTTTTGGCTTATCTAATTTTGTTGCATTTTTTTTCTTCTTTGTGGTCATTGATATACCGTTATTGTTGTTGTTAACCAGAATTGCAGTGGAATGTTAAGATGGAAAAACTTGCTTAAATATTTTCAGTTCATCATTCTTAGGTGGACTCATTATATTTTACCATTTTTAATATTTTGTTATCATTTTCTAATTCAGAGATCAGAACTATTTTAATGATGGATTGTAATTAACTGTCTTTTATGTCTATTATCTTTGTTCTAATTGCCCTTTCTCTTGTCTCATTTCCTCAGCATATATTATGACCATCTCAAAGGAATTCCTCCTTATCAGTAATTTAATTTTCAGTCTTACCTAATCTAATCTTTAAGGTTTCTAATTTATTTATTATCTATATAAGGATCAACTTTTTAGTTCTCAATTTGTTTCATTGGCTGGAAAGAATCTTTCTGTTTCCTCTCATTATGTAATTTTTATTTTTTTAAACTCTGAAATCTTAATTTATTAAATTAATATGACTGATGCTTAAATTATAAGTTATTTCATGATGATGGTACCAAAGTGTGTGTTTACAGAGATAATATGCAATGGTATATAGATGCATACCCATATTCACATAAAAATACTACCAGAAGTGCCTGTATAAACAAAAGTATCTTTATACAGTATTCCTGGAAGTGTTTTGTGGTATAAATTCCTAGTAGAAACACTGTACATTTAAATATTGCTAGATATGACCAATATGTAAAACTTATGAATAAAAATTTATGAATGACATAGATTCGTGTTCAAAGTCAAGAGCTATTTTCCTCCTAGAAAGTAAGGTCTTATGCATTTTTATTGATTCTTTGTCTTTGTGTAGCAGTAAACATGGATATCCATTCTGGCCAATGGGACTCAAGGGGAAAACTACCAAGTGGCCTTTCACTGAGAAGAAAATACACTATAAAGCCTCAGAAACCTGGATCTGTGGAACTCTGGACTTTTCTTCCTGCAGGGTCCTCTGACATTGCATCCCAGAGCCACAGCAGCCATTTCTGCACCAGGGACAGTAAGCATGGGCGTAAAATGGCCAGCCTGTGAGATGACAGAGGAGGGAGACTGAAATGGAATAGATGAGCCAAGGCAACAACTTCCGGTTCCTCAGTTGTTTTTTTTTTTTTTTTTAACGTGCTAAAAATGTTGTCTTGGTTACTTTTTCTTGCTGTGACACAATACCCAATACCCACAAGTTAAAAGAGGAAGAGTTTTCTTTGCTTCCCATTTTGCAGTGGTTTCGCTCTGCAGTGGGCTAGCTCCAAGGCAGGGCAGCATAGCAGCAGGACATGGCAGAAGAGAAACAGCTCACTGCATGACAGCAAGAATGAGAATGAGACCAAGAGAGGAGGGAGGGAGGGAGGCTTCTAGGCTACCCCCCAGAGACCCTCTCCCTCCCAAACCACATTTAGCTATGTGATCATGCCTCCACCGTCCAGTCAGCTCCCCAGAGCCACAGCCATGAGCACGTGAGGCTTTGGGGGACATCTAGATGTAACCATGACAAGACAGACAGACAAACAAACAAAACCACCTTTTCTCTACTTCACTGTTGAGTTTCTGACTCCTGCAGACAAAAGCATCTTCTAGATTCCTTGGGTCAGTTAACTTACCTAACAGCACCTTATGAGAATGTTTATTTTCCTGGGCTATGGTTGAAACTGAGTATTACCGATCTTTTTAGCTTTTCCACAATGTAATGGATCAATATTATTCCCCCTGGTCTTAATTTTCATTTTGATTGCTTCTGAGACTGATCTACTTTCCATGTACTTATGTAATTTTTTCCTTGAATTTAATGAATCATGTTTGCTACTCATTTTCCAGTGGCTTGTCTTCAGGGCTTAGCAAACATTTGGTTTTTCAGGAGTCTACAAGATGGTTTCTTTTTCTTTCTTTTATGTTTATGACTGTATTAAGCATGTGGTCATACCACTATTTATTATCACTTCTACCAGAGTGTAAGCCAAAAGAGGAAGAAGAGATGAACTCCTATCCAGCCATCTGTGGTCTTGGTGCACAATTCATACCTCCCTTGCAAGCATTTCTAGAGCAAGATTGAGTTCATAGTGTAAAGTAGAATTGCTTCTCACTGAAAAATGATTCTTATGCAACCAAAGTATAAAATTAGTGTGAAGGGAATAGAGTCCAGAAGCAAAATGAGCTATTCATCTACTGAGTAAATAAAAAGTGTGTGTGTGAATGTGTGTGTGTGATACCTACAGACGCATTTATACACAATTTAGATTTTCTTTATTGTAATGCTTTCCGCCACCAATTATTTGAAGCAATTACACGAGATTTTTACAGTCCAAGTGACAAATAACTTTCTAGGATAAAGTATAATGTTGGTAACTCTTATATATTTATAACTCTTACCTTTTGTTTTGTCAGTTAATGATGTGCATAGTATAATGTATATAGAAATAAATTACAATTAAAAATCCACTTTTCATTCATTGTAATTGCTCTGTACACTACTTAAATTCTCCTGTTTTTTTTGCATTAACGTACTGTAAAACAAATGTTTAATCAAGTCTTAGTTTATTCCAAGATTTTTTCCAATAGTAATTCTTAAAAACTCAACAATATTAAGCTATTATTATAAAACTCCATTTGCAATAAAATTTGTATCCATATTTATATCTATCTAGCTTCTATCCATGATCTATCATTACTCTTAATTAACTAGCACATCATCCAGTCTAATAAATTGTTCTTCCTATTTCACATATAAATATAAGGTTATGTTAAGATATATGAGCACCTATGGTTATATATGCATCTATAATAAAATTGTTTTGTCATATAAATTTGCATATTTATATATACTTTCAAATTCAAGGTGGCAATTCTTCCAAGTTTTCTTCTAGTAAAAGGACACTGCTTATATTCAAGTCCTTACATATTGTATAATTTAATGTTATTTCTTAGTATTTTGAATGGCAAGAAACACTTTGGGGAAGGTGAGTTTTCTCTAGATAATTTCAATTACAATAATTTCTAAGAATAGGAATTAAAATGCTCTGCTTTATGGTTTATAACTTGGTTTTTGCCTGTGTTCTAATTGGCTACTTTATTTAATTTTTTAAAGACTTTGAAGAATGCTGATTGTTTCTTATAAATTCTACATTGAAAATTTTATAGTCTCAGATAATGATACATACATTTTTCTAATATTGATGTTTCTTCTATTGTTATACATATGATTAAAGTGAGAACTTCCAGAATTCTAATAAATAGAGGTGGTGATGTTGGAAATTTTGTTTTTGATATTAATGTGAAAGATCAAGCATTTCTTCACTATATATGGCATGGCTTCTACTTTCCAACAAAAACTGTGGTTAGGAAATATAGTTTTTTCCTAGTTAACTAGTAGTTTATGGGAATGATTTTTTTCTTTTACATAAAAGTATTTTAGGACAGTTTTTTACATTTAACTTGAGCTTTCGATTCAAACATTTTCTAAATTTCTGCTATTAATATGCAAGATGGGTCAGGCTTCATGGTTTATGCCTGTAATCCCAGCAGCCAGGAGCCTGAGACAGGGGGACCACAAGTATGAATTTTAGGCCAACTGAGGCCACATAGCAAGATCCTATCTCAAAAAACAAAAACAAAAAAAGATCCCCCCACAAATTATAGTACAGAAGAGAGAAGCTTGTATAATTTTATTTCTTAACATTTACTAAGCATTTCTTTGAAGACTTATGTATGACTCCTTAAAAATAATTCACAGACATTTAAAAGGAATATATGTGAAAGGTGGACATGATGGTGCATGCCTGTAATCTTGGCACTTGAGAGGCTGATGTAGAAGGATCACTGTGCGTTCAAGGCCAGCCTGGGATACATAGTGAGACCCTGTCTCAAAAAAAAAAATGTGTGTGTAGTATATAATCACTCACATATATACCTATGCACATCTATGTTGAATTGAGATTATTGAATGGGTTTTGCTAAAAAACTGATTTTTGAGACTTTAAAAATAAGCATAAGAGTATTTAAAAGTAACATTTCTATTTCATATTTAAGGACTCCCACCAGAAAGACCTTGCTACTTTTTGTAACTGGCAAGACCACACAACCACAAGAGGTCTGCATGCAAGCCAGGGCATCCAAGGTTCTGATAGACCTTTTCAAGACAAAGAAACAGAAGCTGTTCAGAGACTATTTTTTCAGTGTTTAAAACTATAACGAGTGTTTTACATATTTACAAGAAAAATCACAAGGCGACTTGACCAGTTGCTTATTGCCCTGATAACAAACAACTACACAGCTTTATTGTTGCACAGAGATGACTTTAACATGTAGAGTCAAACTTTGGCTAGACAAGAGCTGCTGCTAATTTTGTCTATATTCACTGTGTGCTGGAGGTTAGTTGGTGTATGCTGGCCAGGGTTGAGATGACGGGCAACTCGGCTTTGCTCAGTATCTTCTGGTGGATCAAGTAGAGTGTCTTTTGTGGTGATGTGAGACCTAGGAGATAGCAAGCAGACACTTGTGAGCCCTACGCTAAAATATGTCCTACTATAAGTTTCATTCACCCTGGAGGTCAAAGCCAGGCACAATGGTGCCATTTTGGTAGGTGAGAATTCAAAGTCACTTGACCAAATATGTGGGTACAAAAAGTAGATAGACTTTGGGCCATAAACAATTAATCGATTATATTGAATAGCTGAGCATTGTTAGTTATGAACTAAGTTATGAATCTGGCTCTCTTATGACAACCAAATGCATTGATTAGTCTTTGGTGAATACAGCATGGTGTAATAAGCTATTATTAATATTTGGAGTAATAGTAATAAAATATTTCAAAATACAGAATCGATGAAAAAATATGATGAGCTTGCTTTCTTTCTTTCTTTCTTTCTTTCTTTCTTTCTTTCTTCTTCTTTTTTTTTTTTTTTTTTGTCTTTTTGAGACAGGGTCCCACCATGCAGTTCAGGCTGGCCTTCAGCTCACTTTGTAGCCCAAGCTGGTCTTGAACTCACAACGATCCTCCTGCCTCAGCCTCCTGAGTGTTGGGATTACAGGCATGAGCCACTACACCCAGCTAAAAGTGAACTTTCACTATAAAAACATTATGAACAACTGATGCATTGTGTGCTAGTTAATATGCACCAGGCTATAAAGTAGTCTGTTCAATGATGCTACAGTTCTTTGTATTTAAAATTCTTGTTCATAGTGTGATTCCTAGAATCATGACCTAATTTCCCTTTAGCTTTGGACATGTGGTATCCAGTTAATTCAAGATGCAGGGAAAAAGATAAAGATGTACCATTTTTCTTTAATCTCTTTTATACTTTTATTTTTATGGGTGTGGAGCAGGCGAGGGAGGTGGAAGGCTGAAAATCACTGGAACTGGGAGACTTTTTTTCACTTACAGAGATGACAAAAGAAGGACAATCTGATTCTTCTTTTATTTTAGTACTTAACTTCGTGATGAAAGCTAGATATTCATAGGCTATTTTGGCTTTAGAAGCTGTGAGATTTTTTTGATGTAAGTTTCCAAGTATTCTAAAATTCCAGCAAGCTGTTCATAGAATCACAACATCTCAGATCTAGGTCTAGTAACATAAATCAACCCATTACAGGATCTTTTATAGATCCCCAATGTTAGGTGGTGATCTGGCCTTGATTTGGACCCTTCACGTGTTGGGGGAGCTCACTTCTGTAAAAATCAGATTATTTCATAGATAAATGCATGAATATACTTTATAAAAATCTGCTCCTTCCTCCAACAATAATTCCTTGCTTGATTCTAATACTGTATGACTCCTTAGAGCAACTCTTCTTACATGGTTGTCACATTTGACGTTAGTTATCATGGGTCTGTTTTATCCCTCTTTGCTCAGGTTCATCACTGCAAGTTTGTGCTGCAGTTTTTGTGGGCTCTGGTTTCTAGAACCTTGCTATTCTGGCAATGGTACTTGATACCCACTCCAGTTTACTAACCTCTTTCTTATACAGAAATATCGAGAGCTGAGCATACAACTCAGGCATAAGCTATATAGCAAGGAATTTCATAAAACTAATGCCTTCCCTAGGATCCTAATGGTAGAGATGAGACCGATCACAGGAAAAGATTAGTGACCTAGTTTTCAGAGAAGGAGACTGAAGCTCAGGGTATGTGATTCACCAAAGGGTTGTCAATTATTTTAGTGGGAGAATCATAATGAAATTGAGTGATAAGAAATGTAAAATTAGGATTATCGTAATATATCCTTCTTGGCTTTTGTGTAGGGGTCCATGACCAATCAAAGCCATTAAAGACACACCTATTTGGTTTCCTTACCTGTGTCAGGTGAAGTTCTAGGCACTTAAAGGTTTCATTACCAAATTATCCAAATAATCCCAGAAGGTGACTATTCAAGTGCCTATTCTTTTCATACACCTAATTTATGGATGAAGAGATTGAGATTCACAGTCATTAACTTTCTCGTGTTTCCTGTTAGTTAGAAGGAAAGATGAGAGTCAAGACAATTTCCTTCCAGCCTTAGTTCCTATAAGTAGCAGGTGGTTTTAGTTTCAAATGACCGATCCATAGGCAGATGATAGAAAAGTTAGAGTTGATAATCCCTGATGTAAGGACAGATTTAGAGATTGATGCAGTTAAATAGCAAATCAAGAAATAGACTCTTACACTTCTAGTTGGTTGATTTTAAGGAAACATTTCCAGGCAATTGAAAGGAGAAAATTTAACTTTTTAAATGAGTGATATCAGAATTATTTGGTACCCATATGAAAAAAATGAACAGACAAACTATCTCATAAGGTATAGAAAAATTGATTAGAGTTGGAGGGATCGATCATTGATATAAAAGTTAAATAAATGTGTGATCACTTAAAGAGGAAGTGTAGAAACATTTTTCTCCTGCGAAAGGAAAATATTTCTTACATATGACACCAAAAACATAAGTCATAACATATGGACAAGTTACATTCATGAAAATTCCAAAGTGCTTTTTTAGAAGACACTGTTAAGAAAATGAGAAGTCAAGTCACAGACAGAACAATCATCACAACATGCATAACTGACAAAAGGCTTTAGATAGGACATATAAATGGAACTCTTGTAAATCAGCATTAGATTTGTGAACAATTAAGGTAAAAATAGGAAAGAGCTATGAACAGACTTCAGAAAACATACACAAAACGATCTTAAGAATGTGAAAAGATGCTCAAAAGCTTTGGTTGTTTGGGAAGTCAAAAGGAAGAGATTCCATTTCATTTCTTACCACAAGGATGGCTAAAATTAAAAAGACTGACCATCCCAAATGTTAGTGACAAAGTGAAGCAGCTGAAACTCATTAGTTGTTGTTGGGAAAGCAAACTGGTAATAAGTACACTAGTTAAGGCACTTTTTATATTAAGTGTTATAAAATATTAATGTTCAATATTATGAAACTGGTTGACTTAAAAATGTTAAATATTCACATGCAGTGCTATTAAGAAACTTCACTATCTGGTAATCACCAACAACAATTAAAACATATTCACAGAAATGCTTCTGCCCAAATATAATTAGAAGCTTAATTATCATGACCGCAAACTAGAAAAAAGCCCACATACCCATTATCACGTAAAGAAGTTATTGTAGAGCTTTAAAATCAACACTACTCAACAACAGAAGAGCACAGTATTGATAGGGACACCATCTTGTTTAGATTCCAGAAATATTCTGAAAGAAAGAAGAGTAACACCAAAGGCTGCTTGATTCCACATGCATGAAACTTTACACATGTCTAACCTGTCTGGTGTGACAGAGTGCTGACCACTGTCTGTTGAGGAGATGAAACGGAAAGATTTGACTACAAATATATCTTGATTGGTATGTATTACATGTGAGTGACATTAGGGTGTGATTTTGTGAAAGTTCACTAAATCCTGTACCTTTTGTTAGCTAGGAATTGTATACAAATCAAGTTGATTTTTGAAATCTGTACGATCTTAATTATAAAAGTAATGTAATCTCTTATAGAAAACTACAAATTAAAGACAAATACCATGATCCTGACTCTACAGAAATAAATTAAGGACAGGATAGATTTTCTATCTTTGTTTTTCCTGTTTTTGTGTTAAAATACACACATATTGTAAAATATGTTGCATTAGTGGATACTTGGTGATCTACAAAATTTTGTTATGATAAATAATGCCTGGTGGACTTTTCACATATATGCTTTCCAATAATTACCAGAAGCATATTGCTCATCAAAGGATATAATTTTTAAATGTTCTTGCTACACACTGTAAAACTTCTTCCTACTGTGGCTATTTCGTATCACTAATCATGTGTGAAGTGTGACTTTGACCCTTGTCATACCCTGACCATCACTGTTAACACTGAACTACTCTTTGCCACTTATTTTAATTTGCATTTATTTCACAATTAATTATATTCAATATTTCCTTTAAATATCCATACTTAAATTTCTACAAATTACATTTTTTTCTGTTAAAATTTTGCTATTTTTCTTAACCATTCAGCTGTTTATTGGTAGCCATATTATTAGGTGATAGTTTTGAAATACCACTTTCACACATATGTGGACTTCCTGCTGCGCTAAAAAGGGTTCATTGGTTTAATAAATATTGATGGAGAACCTACAAAGTGCCAGATCCTGCTGTTTGCATTTTGGGTTCCAGAGCCAACAAAACAGCCAAATCCTTGACCTTGAGGAACTAACCATCAAGTTAGTTCCTCAACTAACCCTCCCCCATACTCCTAGAATAATTCTGGTCATACAGTGCCTAACGACTTTTTGGTCAACTGTAGAAGACATGTACAATGGTGATGCCATAAGATTAAAATGGAGATGAAAATCTCCTGTTGCCCAGTGACATCACAGCCATTGGCACATTGTAGCTGTTACGTTGTGTCAACTTGAGAAGTTTAGAAATTTATCTCAGGGACTCAGCAGGGAGCCAAAATCCTTGCTTTGTAAATATTCTCATCCTGTGCAAGAGGAGGGCAAGGAGATTTTGTGAGCACTACACCTGCCCTGGAAGGGTGGGGGGGCATGGCCTGTGTAGAATGCAAGGGAGCAGGAATTCTTTCCCTCTTTTTCTTTCTCTGTCTGCTTTTGCCGGCTGCTGCCTTAAAGTGCTGCCCTGGTACCAGGCCACCCGTCTGCCTTGCAGCCAACTGATTATGTACCAAAACCTCCACAAACTGTGAGCTAAATAAACCCTTTCTTCTTTCATTTTGGGTGTAAGGTATTTTGTCACAGCAATGAGAGAAAAGTAACCAAGACAGTAGCTATCACAGTGTAGTACATTACTGGCATGTTTGTGGTGATGCTGATATAAACAAACCTATTCAAATGCCAGTCATATAAAAGCTAGCACATACAATTATGTACAGTACATAATATCTGATAACAAATGATTGTTATTGCTGTGTATATTTCCCATAATACACACTTTATTGTTTTATACTGTGCTCCTACTTATAAAACAAAGTTTACTATGAAACAATAGGCCGTGTTACTGCAGTAGCAGCCTCATATATCAATGTTTGCTGTGTCTCTTTGGCACCAAGAGCAATAGACTATACCATATACTGTACATAACACAGCCTGGGTGTGTAGTAAGTTATAGCACCTAGGTTTGTGTAATTACACTCTATGACATTTACACAGCATAACTGCTTGTGCATTTTTTGGGATATATCATAGATATATCCAGAGAATTTTTAAATTAATCTTCAGCTTGAATTTTTTTTTTGAGACAGGCTTTTGCTGTGCACTTTAGGCTGGACTTGAAATCAACTATGTATCTCAGGCTGACCTCAAACTCGGGGCAATTCTCCTGCCTCAGCCTCCAGTGTTCTGGCATTACAGGCATGTGCCACCAGGTCTGACAATCTACTTGAATATTATATCTATGTAAATATTATTCACTACAAGGCTCCAAACTGTTGTGCTATTATTATAGTTCTTCCTGCAACTCGTGAATGCTTTTTTTAAGGAAATAATTTTTAAGTTGTGTCTTAAAGGATTTGTGCTGTTATGACAAATTATTGCAGACTGGATCGTAAGCTCATAGTCAAGAGGAATTTATTTCCCACTGTTCTGGAGGCTGAAAATCCAAGATAGAGTCACTGCCAGTCAGCATCTGGTGAGGGCCTTCTTGCCATGCACTCACATGGCAGAAAGCAGAAGGGGAAAAGGGCTGAGCTCAGTGTGAGGCCTCTTTTATCAAGCTGTGAATCCCACTAAGGCAGGAGCTCTCAGAGATGACTAAGGCTTGGAAATTAAATTTCATCCTGAATTTGGGGGAACACATCAGATGATAGTGAGCTCTCACAACGGCTCAGTTAGGGTGATAATCACGGGCTCTCCCTGAATGCTCCCGTGGAAGGGAAGGGCAGTTTCCTAACTTTGCAAGAGGCCCCTCTGAGCAAGCCACTGTCTTGTTTGAGTCTCCGCTGAATGTTGCCAGGCCCATGTCTTCAGGGGTGCAGGGCCCTTTCCTGGCCCCTGTGCCCTCTGTGTCTCTTCCGTCCCCTTGTGCTGTTGTTGAAGAGCCAGTCCCCTCTCTCTGGGCTCTCCTCTGGAGAACGACAGAAGACTGAGGCTGACAGGACAGCAGTAGGGAATGGTGCAGGGGGTGGTTTATTAGAACAAAGACAAGCGCCCTGACTCGAGGAGGACGAAGAGGAATCCAAGGAAACTACTGAATCTAGAAACTTGTAGCCCGCTTTACGGCTTACGGGGAAGGGCAGAGTGGGCAGGCAGCTGCTTGCAGGCTTCTGGTTATCAGCAGGTTTTATTGTCATTTGTCCTTTGCATTCCAGTTTTTCTGAGGCTTCTCTTGGTTTACTCAGGGACTTGTCCTCTGCACTTTAGTTTCTCAAGGTTTATATTCAGCTCATCCCGGCCTTTAGTTTACCTATTTAATACTTCATTCAGGTCCTGCCTGTCTCCCCACAACACACACTCCATCTCCTGGTCTCGGGTGGAGGACATTCGTAGGGAAATACAAAGATAGATGGGAAATAAATTTCTGAGTACTTGAATATATGACAGTATCTATCTTCTGGTTTGAAAGGTAACCTTTCCTCAGAATTCTGAAATAATTGCTTTTTGGGGTTTGATTTTTCCTTCCCAATCAGATTTTATTGGTACATTTTAGAAATACATAGCGATCCCATGCATCATAGAGAATTTGTACCTGTGCATAAGTTGTTTCTATTTTCTTTCCCATTTTCATCTCCTTCCTTCAACCATATTTACAAAATCTTTGTTTCTATTTTTCTTTCTTTTCTCATTTTTTGAACTTTTCTCTTCTTTCCTTTCCCCCACCCCCTCGTCTGTTCCCCACCCCATTCGAACTTTTTTTCCTGTTTCACAATACCTATTATACATTTTAGACCTTATTTACACTTGATTTTTCACACCAAGAAATAAATGTGGTACTTACGCACATGTGTCTAACTTATTTCATTTAAGAGCATGATCTCAAGGTGTATCTATTAATCCAGAAATGTCCAGGCTTATGTTTCTTTATGGTAGAGTAGTACTACATTGTATTTTTAAAAAATTCCACATTTTCTTTATCCATTCACCCGTTCATGGGCATTTGGGCTATTTCTAAGATTTAGCCGTTACATCCTGTGCTATTATAAACATGGATGTGTGTATGTCACTGTGGTATGATTCTCTTAATTCTTGCAGGACAATATCAAGAAGAGGAATAGCTGGGTCAAATGAGATGCTTAGTCCTGGCGTTTTGAGGAATCTCAATACTAATTTCCATGGTAGTTACACCAATCTACACTTCTACCAGCAGTGGAAGAAGGTTCCTTTTACCCCAGAGCCCTGCTGGCATTTAGTATCAATCACTTGATAACAGCTATTTTTTCTGGAGTGAGATGGAACCTCAGAGCTGTTTTACTTTGCATCTCTCAAATGAACAGTGATGTTGAACATTTTTTTTCATGTATTTATTTGCTATTTGTACTTCTTCATCTAAGAAGTGTATATTCATCTCAGATGACAATTTTACATTTGGGTGGGTCTGATTTTTTTGAGTTCTCTATATATTCTAGATAGTAATCCATTGAGGAACAGCTGGAAAAAAAAATTTCCTACAATGCGGGTTGTATCTTCACTCTGTTAGTAGTTTTTTTCTTGCTGTGCAAAAACCTTTTAATAAGATGTGATTCCAGTTGTTGATTCTTTGTGATAGCTCCTTGAAGTCAGGGTTTTGTTCACAAAGTCTTTGCCTAAGTGAACATCTTCAAGAGTTCTACCTACTCTATCTACCAGCAGATTTAATGTTCCTGTTTTAATATTTAGATGTTTGAACCATTTAATTTTAGTTTAATGCGTGGTGAAAGGTATGGGTCTAACTGTAATCTTTGACATGCAGGATGTCAGTTTTTTAATTTATTAATTAAAGAAGCTATTTTTCTTCCAGTGAATGTGTCTGATACCTTTGTCCAACATAAACTCCTAAGTATGTGTGGAGTTGTTTTTGCATCTTCTAATATGTTTCATGGATCCTCCAGTCTGTGAAAAAATTTTTCACAGTACCATGCTGTTTTTATCACAGTAGATTTGTAGTATAATTTCGAGTCAGGGATTGTGATGTCCCCTGCCTTGCCTTTGTTACCCAGAATTGCCTGAGCTATTCTAGGTCTATTCTGGATCCAAATGAATTTTAGGATTGTTTTCTCTAATTCTGTGAGGTATGCTGCTGGAATTTTGATCAGAATTGCATTAAATATGTGTAACAATTTTGGAATTATGGCCATTTTCACTAGATTGGTTCTTCCTACCCAAGAGCAAGGAATATATTTTAATTTTCTGATATCCTCTTCAACCTCCTTTTACAGAGTACTATAGTGTTCAATGTAGAGGTCTTTTACTTTCTTTGTTAGATCCATTCCATTTTTTTCATTTTTTTGGATGCTACTGTGAAAGGTATTGTTTTGCTAATTTATTTTTCAGTTAGTTTATTATTCATATACAGAAAAGCTATTAATTTTTGAGTGTTGACTTTGTATACAGCTATGCAGGTTGAATTTGGTTTTTTTGGTGGAAGTTTTGTGGTCTTCTATATAAAGTATCGTGTCATCTGCAAATGTGGATTATTTAATTTTTCCTTTCCTATTGTTATTCCTCTTATTTCTTTCACTTGTTTAATTGCTCTGGCTAACGTTTCCAGAACTATTCCAAGAGTAGTGATAGTGGACACTCTTGACTTCTTAATTTTAGAGTGAAAGCTTTCAGTTTTTGTCTATTTAGTATGATGTTGGCATTTTTTTGTTCATGTTTTTTGTTTTTTTGGTCATAGGTGGGTTTTATCAGATTGAGATAAAATCTATTCCAATTTTCCAGAGGGTTTTTATCATGAATGGGTGTTGGACTTTGTCAAATGTTTTTTATGCCTCTATTGACATGACCATATGATTTTTGTCCTTGGCTCTGTTAATATGTATATTATATTCACTGATTTACATATGTTGAACCATGCCCACTTCCCTGGGGTGAATCTTATTTGGTCATGGGGTATAATCCTCTTGATGATTTACTGCATTTTGTTCTCCAGTATCTTATTGAGGATTTTTGCATCTACATTCATTAGGAAGATTGGCCCATACTTTTCCTTCTTATTTGGGTCCTTTGCTGATTTTTGTATTAGGGCAATGCTTACTTTCAGGAATGAACACTTCCAGGGAGTATTGCTTTCCTTTAAATTTCATTAAAGAGTTTGAAGTGGCACTAATCTTCTCTAAATTTCTTGTAGAACTCATCAGTAAATCTGTCAAAGCCTGGACTTTTCTTTGTTGGTAGGTTTTTAACTCTATCTTCAATTTCATTCATTGATACTGGTTTATTTAGGATTTTTGTATCTTCTTGGTTCAGCTTTGGTAATTCATGCATATCTAGGAATCTGTCCATTTCTTCTGTGTTTTTCATCTTATTAGAATAAAAGTAGATAGATATAGATGACTTTCTTTCTGGATTTCTGCAGGACATGTTTTGATTTCATCCTTTTTATTCCTAATTTCATGGATTTAAATTCTTTCTTTCCTTTTTTTGATAAAGTTGGCTAAAGTTTCATTGATTTTATTTAATATTTCGAAAAACCTACTCTTCAATTCATTTATTCTTTTTTCCCTTCTTAATTAATTGCATTAATTTCTACTCTGATCTTTATAATTTTCTCCCTTATATGAGCTTTGGGTTTGAACTGATCTTCTTTTTCTACCAGCTTGAGATTCAACATTAGATTGTTTATTTGAGCTTGCTTGTTTGACTGATATGAGTATTCACTGTTATAAATTTCCCTTGTAGGACTGCTTTCATTGTGTTCTTTAAGTTCTGGTATGTTGTACTGGCATTATCACTGAATTGTAAAAACTATGTAATTTCTCCTTTAATTTCATCTGTGGTCCATCAGTTGTTCAGGAAGGAGTTATTTAATTTTCATGTGTTTATGAAATTCTTGTGGGTTCTTTTGCCATTGATTTCCAATTTCATTGCACCATGGTCTGATAATATGATGGGATAATTCAATTCCTTTGCATTTACTTAAGCATGATATATGAGCTAGTATGTGACTAGTTTCAGAGAATTTCCTATATTCAGCTAAGAAGAATATATATATTCTGATGTTATGAGGTAGAACACTGAGACACATACTAGATACAATTGTTCAAAAGTTTAGTTCAATACTAATATTTCATTATTGATTTTTTTGTTTAGTTGATCTGTCTATTTGTGACAGTGGATTATTGAGATCCCCTAATACAATTGGATTCATGCTTATTGGATTTTTCATGTCCATTAATATTTGATTGATACAGTCTGGTGCACTGGTATTTGTTGCATGCATATTTATGATTGTTATCTCTTCCTCTTGGATTGTTTCCTTCACAAAGATGTAGATACCTTCTTTGCCTCTGTTAATAAATCTTGGCTTGAAATCCACTTTGTCTGCTAATAGAATAGCTACTCTTGTTTTTTTCTAGGGTCCTATAGTGTAGAATTTCATTTTCCATCCTTTGACTTTCAGTATATGAATTTATTTTTTAATTAAATGTGTTTCTTGTATGTAGCATATTTTTGAATCTTGTTTCTTGATCCATTCTGCCAATCTGTTTCTTTTGACTACTGAATTGAGGCCATTAACATTGATGCTTATTGCAGATATGCATTGACTTATCCTCATCATATTATTTTCCTGTGGTTGGCTCGCTTTTCCCCTGTTTTATTGCTTGTTTGGTACATACAGTCTGTTGGATTTCATGAAGTTTTAATCCTTGTTATCTCTTTCTAGAATGTTCTTCACAATCTTCTGGAGTGCTAGTTTGGTGTTCACAAATTTCCTCAGTCATGGAAGTATCATATTTATCCATAAATTTTAAAAGACAGTTTTTTGAAGTACATCAATTTGGGTTGGAGGTTGTTTTATTTTAGGACTCGAAATATGTCATGCCAAGCTCTCTTTGACCTGAGGGTTTGTGTTGAGAAGTCATTTGTGATGCTGATGGGCTTTCTTTTATAGGTGATTTGTTTCTTTTCTCTAACAGCTTTTAATATTCTGTTCTTGTGTTGAATTTCTGGAATCTTGACTATTATATGCCTTGCTACAATTTTTTTTTGATCATGACTAATTGGAATTCTGTATGCCTCAGTTATCTACGTGTTAAACTCTTTTTCCCTGCCAGAGAAGTTTTCTGCCATGACTTCTGTGAACAGTTTTTTTTTTTACATAATTTGTGATGCCTCCTGCTTTTTCATTGATTCACATAAATCCTGTGCCACTGTTTGTATCATCTAGCAGCTGTTGAATTGGTTTCTCATGGTGCCTTGCTACTTTTAAGAAATCTTTCTTTTCCTGATTTCTAACTTCAAGCCTGTCCTCTATGTCTGAGATTGTGTCCTCACATTGGTTTCTTCTGCTGTGGATACTTTCAATGGAATTTTCAGTCTCCTGGATATCTGCCTGAATCTGTTTTATGGGTTTCATCTCTTTCCTATGTTGGGTATTCACGGGCCCCACCATTTTCCTAAGATCTTCCTTTTTTAAATCTGTATTTACTCTAGTCACTAAGCATGTTTTTCATTGTGGTCACCATCTCTATAGTTATCTGAGAAATTATCTCTGATTTGTTATTTGCTAGAGCCTCATTCATCCGCTATGTCATTACTACTTCAGAGCGACTAGCTTTTGATTGTCCCATCTCATTGCCCTCTGGGTTTGCCTTGGGTGAACTGAATGTCTGCAGTTATATCTTGTTTAAATGTTTTCTCATTTGCTTGTTTTTGTCCTTTTTTGAGACAGGATTTCACTATGTATTACAGACTGGCCTTGAACTCACTTTTTAGCCTATACTGGCCTCAAACTCACAGCAACCCTCCTGCCTCAACCTCCTGAGTGCTGGGAATACAGGCATGCACCACCATGCCTGGTTGTTTTCTCATTTTCTTTCTTTTTTAAATTTAATTCTTGGGTCACTGCTTATAAATTACTTACGGTGAGTGGCTTTATTGCTAGTATTTAACCTTAGGAAATGACTACTTCTCACAAGTGTTTTCCAGGTGTAATTGGTGTTTGATTATTGAGTCTGTTGCAAGATCTTATCCATTTGATTTATTGGGGATGAGAAGTTTCTGCCTACTTGGCCAAACCCCTGATTCCTTGGCACTGGACCATATTATTTTCTGTGATTCTTAGGCAATCTTAGCCTTAATATTCCAGGAAGAACAGCTGGTTAGAACAGTTATGTTACTTTGGCTAAAGTATTACAGTCAGCAATAACAATAGCATCAAACACAGCCTAGAAAATGATAAGCTGAGTTAATTATTAATTTGTCATTTTTAACCATATGAACTAGATTTGTGGTGATATAACAAAATCTAAAACAAACCAGAAAATTGTATGTAGTAAGTAAGCCTTCAAAATGCCAATTTTACTTTCAGGGGAAAAAATTTAAAGGCTATTAGGGGAAAAATAGAGAAATAGAAGAAGAGGAAGAGGTTAGAAACAAGGCTGGAGGACACAGGATGATCCCACAAACTTTGGGAAACTGGTGCAAAAGACAGGAAGGAAAGTGAGGAGGAAGAGATAAAAGGAGGAACAGAACAGAACAACCACAAAAACCTAAAAACCATGTTCTCACTCATGAAATCAAGAGCAAACAATGAAGAGAAAAATAAAAGAATACAAGAAAAGAGAGAGAGGGAGAAAACAAAATATCCACTTCAAAAATGTCCACTTCATGTTTTGTCTTTGCTGTCACTACACTGAGAGACAGAGTCCAGATCCATGTTGATTTACACCGGCAATCACAGCAGTGGTTTCACAGCAGAGCTGTGAATAATCTCAGTGAGTCTGCGCCTTTATTTCCCCCGATGTTCAGGCTGACTTCTGGTCATGAAGCTGGAACCAGACCCATTCCAGCTTCTGCAGGCTGGACATCAGCTGAGAACTGCTAGGTGGAACCAGACATTGTTCTAAGTTCTGTGTTCAGTTGGCCCCTCTCCAAGATGGTTCCCAGTCAATGGCACTTTCCCACAGGATGGTCAAATCTGCTTCACTCACCAGCAAGGAGAGCCCACAACATCCGCTCCTGTGCTGTACTGCTGTATCTCTCCATGGAGGCCTCTGGGATTGCCAGCAGTTACCATGTGTCCATAGGTTTGAACATGTCCTCCCACCCTGTGAGTCCTGACTCAGGAAGAAAGTGCCACCCGCCATCTTGTACTTCACTGAATTTTCTCTCTTCACTCTCCCTGTGGGTTTCAATTCTCACTTCAGCTCCTTTCTGGCTCCAGGGGATCCACTTCTCTCCTTCTCTTCCTCACATTTCTATATTCTAGTATCCAGACGGCAAATCTCAGAGAGGCACTTTCTTTGCTACTTACCACTTCATCATTTTCCTGGAAGGCAAAGTTTACTATTTTTGATCAAACTCTATAATGTATTACTCTCTTAAGCAGATCACCTTTTGTAGTTCATAGTTACTGTAATTTTTAGAAAAAAATTTGGAAATTTTTGATATGTAAACATTGTTATGTTTGTGTAGTTATTTTTCTATCTTTCAATTTGTATTCTAATTTTGAAAGTGTTAGAAACCATGTTATAAAGGAGTTGGAAGTTTTCCTATGTCAAATACAAGGTTCCAAATTTCCAGTTAGGAAGAAAACTGCATAGGAAGGAAAATCCAGAAAACGTTGCTTTTCTTAGGCTCGGATGATGTATAGTTTAGTCATTCTTTTGATAAGAAATAGATGATAGTTAAAGCAAAGTAAAATGTGAAATAGAAAGAGCACTATATAATGTTCTGATCCATATCACACCTTATAGACAAAGCATATGGACAGACAGCATGAGGTAGACTGGATACTTGCAAACTCACTTACATGGAAGTTGGGGATCTATTGGTAGTATGCGGAGACCTTGCCCCAGAGGTTTTTGGACATTCTTCACATGAATTTTTCAAGTCACTGGTATAAGAATAACAGTGAACTTGAACATAAGGGATTATTAAGTATAAGGTCTGAACAAGCAAGTGGCCTTCGCAAGTCATGTTATGTTGTCCAGCAGTTGGAGGGGATGTGAGTCTCTCTCTGCTCTAGAGCATGACTGTGACCATAGAGATCTTTCTCATCTGTATGTGAGCACCGCCTGCTGGCCATGAGGGGCAGGCTGACCCTGGAAAGGGGTTTTAGAGAGGAGCATAGTTCACAGAGTAAGCACAGTCTTTACACAAGTTATGTGACAGAAGTGATGACTCAGTCTGAAAAGAGATTGGATTTCTTTTTGCTTTCAAAGTGGTTGGAAATGTAAAGTTTTAAGAATAATTTCTCAAAGTGGAGCAGGCATGGAGAAAATTTATCCTCATGTTTTGTACATAAGAGTGTGAATTAGTTTAATTTTAAGGATCTATATTTTGGAAATGTATGTAAAAGAATTAAATTCTAATCCTAAATCTCATTCTTAGGTATTTATTCTAAGCAATCACAAAGTTAACAAACATAAATTCTAAGGGTTTTCTCCAGAGAGATATTGCAGTAGCAATAAATAAATAAATAAATAAATACATAAATAAATGTGAGAAATCAAGAAACTAAATTCTGCTGTGCAGAAATTGTTTACCTAAACTGTGTTACACCATCTAACAGATTAACTGTGCACCCTTACAAAGAACGTGTATGTTTTGATATATATTGATATGCAAATATACCCACAATTTATTATTACATAAAATGTTCAGGTACTTTTAATATTCATGTACTGTGAGTGCTGAAGCTGACTGCCTGGTTTCAAACTGGCTTTGCCACTTGATAACATGTATATAAACTTGGGCCAGGTGACTTTCTCTGTCCTCAACTTCTTCATCTATGAATTAGGAATGATGACAGCACCTTCTAGATGGTGTGCTCTTGAAATTTGTAAGGGATTCAAATGAAGCTATGAAGCAAGTAAACCTAAAATAGAGTCAGTTTTCCTGATTGCTTTTGCGTCCAAATATATGTTTGTAGTTACGTTTCTGTCAATGAGCAGATACAACTTCAGAAGCTTAGTCCAACATAATGGTAATGTTCTTGCATAGCATTGGATTTAAAAACAACTTTATATGTTTTCTTTACACTATTTTATATTTTTCATTGTTACTTGGAATATGTATTTTACACAAAATTTTTAAGGGATCAAAATTATTTTCTGTATCAAGAAAGAAGACTTTCTACTGCAAAGTAAGGCATTATTAATAATGTATATTTTAAAGTAAAAATACATTGAATTAAAAATGTCCTATTCCATTGTGATAGTCCTAATGAGTTTGGTCAAGTGGCTTTAGTATTTGCTAAAAATTACAAATGAGAACATGAATCCCAATCTCAGGCCAAGATCTGATTTTTCTAGCATTAAATATCTGTAAATGTTGGAAAACAAATGGAATTCTCAAAAAGAATGTTTTTTTCATAATCTCCATGATTTAAGTGAGAATAGTGCAGGTGAAAAGGATGCCTGATTAATCATACTAATGGGCATGAATCTAATTTCATGCTATAGAATGTTGCTTTTTTTTAATTCTTTCACCATCATAGAGAAGAAAAGATAAAGGAATAAAAGGAAAGGAGATGACCATTTCTGAGCTGGCATCTAAATTACTTGATTTTTTATTCTCAATGAATTACTTGATTTTTTATTCTCAATGAATTCTCATTGTAGTTTAGTATCAGTGTGTGTCAAAATAAGAAATTATGTTAATGTGAAATCTCCAGTTTTATCTATGCTCCTCTGAAGAGGTCTATTTCATGATATCCATCTAGTAAATTCAAGTGTCTGCCCTTTGCCTCACACTCAAAATAGACAGCAAGAGGCAATTTCTTTCAATACTGCCCTTTCTAAAACCCCTGGGTTGTTTCAGTCAGAAAAACAATCCATTTGCAATTATATTGATCCTCACAGAGGTAAGTATCAGCTAAGTTTATGATTATTGAAGATCATAATGGAAAACGGTCATTTGACTTTGTGCAAAAATTCATTTTATTTCCAATCTAGATGACTATGTTGACTATTTAGATCTGATGGCAAGATGACTACATTGTGGTCATCTAATATTCTTCCTCCCCAAATCTCCTTGATGTTAAACAATAGAAAACATAAACTAGGGAGAGATATTCCTGACTTACTAGAGCATTTGGAGAATTCCTGAGGCAAGCTGAGCCGGACCCAGGTTGCTGGTGAAGAGGACAGACGACACCAGTTCTCCTGTGGAGGAGCAGTATTCTTGGGGATGAGAGAGGGATCCTACCACACCCTAGGAAGCATCTAGAAACTCAGGGAAGCAGGGATTGGAGCAAGCTTTGCCTTTTTGACAGGATTTGGACCTCACCAGTTAAGTTTTTATAGACGCCAAATGGACATCAAGTCTTATGTCAACAGTGGTTGATTTATACCAACTGTTTAGCTCTGCTGAGAAGACATTTATATTGCGACTGGGCTGAGCAGCAGTTGCCAGAAAAAATGCAGAATCCCAAAATTAAGTTCTAATAAACAATATATACTTCCATGATATAAACATGTCCCAAATATTAAAGAGGCCACATTACTGTTAAAAATGACTTGATGTTTATTTAGATTTAACTGAGCATGTTGTATTTTTATTTGTCAAATCTGGCAACCATGAGGAACAGCAAAGAATGAAGTGTCCATTGGTTCTCTGCCAGGATTACTGGAAACAGAACTGGCGACTCAGCAGCCCCAGAGGAGATGGAGTTTCTACTCTTCAGGATTCACAATTGCGCTTGAAAGTGACACAGACAAAGTTCACTGCTGTGGCTCCTTGTAGCTCTGGCCTCCTCCTTACCACAGGGGATCCAGGAGGTCTCAATTCACACCATATATTTATCAACACTCCCTTTCCCTGGGTACCTAGGCTTGAAGAATAAGCAGCAATAACCTAGACAGGCCCCACAGGCTTATCTTAACTTTTTTTTTTAATTTCAAAGAGGTTAAACCAAGGAAAATAAAACAGAGTAAAACCAAACAAAATAAACTAGGATAAGGGATACAGGACTTCAAAATCTTACAAAATCAGCAATAGTTACCATAATGCCTTTTGTTGTCTTCAGAATAGTTGCAGATACCTTCAGACACAGTAAAAATCAAGCAGAACAGAATAGAATAGAAACAATGAAAACAGAACAATCAGTGCAATCAAGGGCTTCAAAATAAGCTAATAGTAAATCCAAAACGGCTGCCACAATATGTCTTATCGTTTCAATAGCTGCTCCTGCCCTCAGACTTAACATAATCAATCAAAGCAAAAGAGAATAAAACCCAACCCAAGAAAACAAGGAAAATGATATGATTTCCAGGCAGGTGTCACCTCTTTGTGGGGCTTGGTTCTCTCCCCTCCACATCCTCAAATGGTGCTGACCAAGGAGAGAGGCTTGGGTGTGGCTGTCCCCACTCTGGCAGTGGCCTGCGCATGGCACTGGTTTCCAGGTGGAGATCACCTCCTTGTGGAGCCTGGTTCTCTCCCGCCACAGTCTGCACATAGTGCTGACTGATGGGCTTAACTTTGACTTGACAATAAAATGATCCGGGCAGCCGTGCCTCACTTATGAAAGCAAGGGAGTCACACATCTTGGAAACATAACACACCTCTCTTGGGTTAAGCTATATACAATTTCCACGTTTCTAAGTAAATAATGATTGGAATATGACAATTTTATGTGCTTTATCATCCTATAAAAATTGAGGAATAAAAGCAAATGTTTTGTTTAAAAATGGATTCCCCTCAAAAAGCCACAGGGGGGAAAAGTTTAATGGTTTTGAATGTGTTCCCAATAGGCCTTAAAAATACTTGCAGACATGATCCGAAATAAGCAGTCGTGAGGTTCTAAAATCAGAGTTGCACCTATGGAGATTAAAACATAAGTATGCAAGTAAAAAACATGGTGCCTGCAATGAATAGCAGGTCTGATGCTGAAGATATAAATTTCCTGAAGCAGAAGAGAAACTCAAGGATTTTCCTGGAATTAAGGCAGAACGCAGAGTAAAAGCAAGGAAGCTGAGCCACACAGACTGTCATGAGGCAGTCAGCCCAGTAACTGCGCTGCAGAGGAGCGCATTGCTGATGGATGTAGAGCAGTGACTCGTGGAGCAATAAACTGCCCCCCCAACACCAAATTTGAGACCAAAGGAGCTCCCTGGGGACCGATGGAAAGAATGGTAATGTCCCTGAGTGTCACATGCAAAAATGATGGGAGACATGCTTGGTCTTCCATCAGCTGGTCCATCAGCTGAGCAAGACTTCAAAATAGAGAGCTGAAAATGCATGAGTTATGGTAGAACAGGAATGGTCATCGGCATGTTCATTAAGAGTAGTTAATATTAGAAACATATCTGATTTCTATAAATGTGGATAATTAGTGATGACACCAAAAGCTCTTGAGAGGGGAGTTTTATAGTATTAAAACAGGAATAGCTTAAGAGTTTATTTGTAAGAATCATATAATCATAATTGAGCTCTCAAATTTCTGCTTGTGTGAAGCAGAGAAAGGGATAAGACATAATCTTACAGGTTTCACTTTACATGAGAGGAGTTTTCTTTTTACTTTTGACCTTATGAAGCAAAGGAAAATAAATCTCAGAAAAGAAAATATAATCACTAATAAAATGTGATCAGGTTGTATATCACAATGAAAGGAAAGAGGGGAAGGAAGAGAAGGAAAAGGAACAGGAGATGAGGAAAAGAGAGGAGAAGAGTAAAGGACAAACTGAAACAAAGAAATGGAGAGAACATGTTGGAAAAATAAGTAGTTTTAGCTGCCTATTAAGTCTCTCTGGAGAAAAAATAATCTGGAATCCAATTACATAGAATCATAAAATAAAAGAACTTAGCTAATTTAACAACAACAACAATTTTCAAGTGAACATAGTCGAAAGAACAAGTATTTAGGCATACAATTACACATGTTAATCTTTTTTTTTTTAAATTGGTACCAGGGATCAAACTCACGACCACGCACTTGCAAGGCAGGTGCTTATGCCACTGAGCTAAATCACCAGCCCAATTACACATGTTGATACACATATCAGAAAACACACCATGAGGTATTAGTAGTGGCATAGGTGTAGATAAATGTGAGCTCTTTTTGATTTTTTTCTTCTTGCTTAATAGTGCTTGCATTTCTTTTTGCTTCTATTTTCTGTAACACAGTCTTGCTATGCAGCCCATTCTGTCTTGAACTTGCAATCCTGCTGCATGAGCTGTTCAAACATTCAAATTATAGGTTTACAACACTATGCTCAGCTTTAAAGATGTCATATTTCTGCTCATGCTTTCTCCTTTTTGTAGTAATTGGAATTTAACCTAGGGTTTCTCATACGCTAAGAGCTGTTTTGTTTTTGGTGCTGGAAATTGAATCGAGGGCCTCATGGATGTTAGGTAAGAACTCCATTACTGAGCTACATTGTAGGTGAAACATTTTGGCATTCAAAAATTATACTTTATTAAAAAATCATGAAGTCAAAAGAATAAGACTAGGTCAGACAAAAATTGCAATTTCCAAGATAAGATATTATTATCCTTTATAGACAAGTGAGATCTGCAGATCTATTAGAAGAGGAATGGCTGCTTAAAAATTTGAGCAAAGGAGTGAAGAATTTAGAGAACAAATACAAGCATTCAGTAATTCTGCACGTTATAATACTGATTTTTAAGCACACACACATGCATAGCTAAAAGCTTTAGAAGGAGTATTCAACATTTTCTTTATAGGTATCTTTATCATTCTCTTTGTGTCTCTTTGTGCTCTCTGAACACACACTACCTGTGTAACAATCAAATAGTGTCAAGAAAATGCCTCTGAAAAGAAAAGAATATGTGATGCATTCTAAAATTGAGAGTAACTTTGCAGAATTTAAACAAAATTGCCAAAACTAAAGGAAAAATTTGGCCTGGATTATTGTCAGTCTCTTAAAACATTCATTCTCTTGCACTGTCTAGGGGCAGCAGAGTAGGAGCCAGGCTGTGCCTTCAAATCCTGCAGCCAGAGGTGGAGCTGGGGTATGATGCTAGGTGTGTTATCTCTCAAACTGGAGGAGGTGTGTTAGACACACTATCCAGAAGTATCTCTAGAAACGCATGCTTTGAATTTCTGGTTGCCGACATACCCTGTCCTCAGAGGTACCCTATTCTTGGAGCTATCAAACGGTCCTGCATTTTGTGTCTGTCCAGCATTGCAATTCCTAAATCCCAGAGCTTACTCAGATATCCCAATTTTCAATTCTCCACAGGCCTAGGAGAATACAATTGCATTTTAAGGGAAAATGGTCCCTATGAAGCAGTCATAAAGAAAAAAAATTAATTTAAAAATACACTTGGGGTGCTCATTAGGAGTTGGAGCTTTCATGGTTTATCTGTATGGCCTTTCTACAGGGAAATGACATTTTGTGTATCCACACCCACTGCATGGGTTCCAAGTTCAGATGAAGACATTTTTCTAATTTATAAATAGCTAATTGAGAGCCTCCAATCTAAAGCTATATATCTGTCTCTTCCCAGAAGATTTACCAGCACAGATGGCAAAGAAGCGAAAGATAGAGATAATCTTGGTCTCAAAGAAAGGCATGTGATGATCAGAGAGCCCTCCAGCTAACAAGTAGCATTTCTGGCACTCACCCTGCAGTCCTCTCAAGCTCCTACAGATCCTCTGCGTGGAGGGGGAATCAGCAAGAATCATGCACAGGTTCTTTAGTTGTTCTACTGTTTTGTAAAATCTTAATATACAGCCTAGCTATGTATGATCAAATTCTATCACTCTCCCTAGGCAGTTTGCACCGTGAGCTCAGAAGTTCAGACGGGCATCGGTGTGACAAAAGGAAACCTAGGGAGGGGCTTGGCTGGAGAGATGGATTGCAGGATGTGTAGACTGCTTTTGATCTTGCCACAAAACAGGTGACCCAGCAAAAGAAAGGAAGACTCTGTGACATTTACATAGCATGATATAGCTTATAAAGTGTGTTTGTAATTGTCTTCCTTCAGCTTCTCCAGACTTGGGATGAACACTGGAGCCTTCATCCCTGACTCAGAGATGATATTTACTCCGAGAATTTAACTGATTTCCCTAACATCACACAACCAGTGCATGTTGGAACTCTCCCTCTGCATAAGAGTCTCTATGCTTTTGCTAACTTCTTGCATCTCACCAGCTGGATGATGTGGAAGCTACACATGAAGACGCCACTCTTTTCATTAAAGACTGTGCCATGTAGACTTTTCTACTGATGCCTATCTAACAGCAGAGGGGCATAATATAGACGGGTAGAGACACGAGTGACTTGAGTTTAGTACCATCTCTCAGGAATACAAGATTTCCTTAGAGGTATTTACTTTAATGTTAGAATTCTCAGCTAATATGTAAGTCCAGTTTATAATGTAGCTTTGTTTCTGTTAATATACAAATGTCTAAAATGGTGTACTATTAAAATTTACCTTCAGGAAGATGTTCTTTGTTTATCACATGATTTTACCCTCTCTGGCAGCCCAATGTACTCCCAGAATTAAAGATATCCTGATGGAAGAAGCTCAGGAATTGTTATTAAAATTCAGTTATCTCCTTCTGGAAAAATACATTGAGGTGAAAGGAGGAGATAGTAAGTTAACTTCAGCTCTTGCTTCTTTATAGATTTTGATGGACTGAGTCAGGTATAAAATACAGACTCAGCTTATTGTGGAGGATGGGAGAGGGGGCTGGGCAAGTTAAGGAAATAGATTGGGTTGATTGGGAACATGGAAATAAACGTTACCTCTTTTATAATTTTACCTAAATCCTACCCTCTGTTAGTGTTCCTCGGGAGTATGATTCCAGAGAAATCAAACTTGGGTGACTGATTTTTGTATGTAGTACAAAAGAAAGATCTAATTGAATGTTTTTGTAGGTGTGTATCCAATTTTTCCAACACTGTTTTTTATTAGTATATGTTTGCTGTGTATAATGATTCCATTCACTGTGCAGAGCAGTACATGTACATAGTGCGTATTAAGTTATTTTACTTCTTCCCCATCCCTACTTTTGGTTTCCTTCCTACTTGCAAAAGATATTTCTGTTCCTATAATTTGTCTTGTACTTTGCTCTTTAAATTATTCAAACCTGGGAGTCCCAGAGTTATAGCATCTCTCCCAGTGCAGGTCCGTGAGAGGCTCCGTGATAATGAAGTCTGGTACCCGAAGACTGAGACAAGACACAGGCCTTGCTAGATACCAGCTGCAGCCTCCAATTCCCATATTTCTTGTCTTCACAAAAAAAATGGCCCTTATGTCACAGATCTCCTGTGAAAGATGTCAAAACTATGGAAGGTGTCTACCCAGAAGCTACCATTTCACAGGGGCGCCAAGTGACACCATGTGCCACCGAAGGCCATCAGCCCTTGCCATCTATTGTTTCTGTTGCCTTCCCTGGTGCCAATCCTGTCTCTGACTGTGTGTATCAATTTTCTTTCTTTCTTTTTTTTTAAAGAGAATAAAACCAAGCAACATAAAACAGAACAAAGCCAATCAAAACAAACCAGTGTAAGGAACATAGGACTTCAATCAACAATGGTTACCATAATGCCTCTTGTCTTCAAAATAGCAGCAGATATCTTCAGATATAGTAAAAACCAAACAAAACAGAACAAAATAAACCAATAAAAATAAAACACTGAATGTAATGAAAGACTTCAAAACAATATAAGAGTAAATCCAAAATGTGTACCATATCTTGTTATCTTTGAAATAGCTGCCCATGCCATTAGATATAATAAAATCAAACAAAACAGAGTAAGACCCAACACAACAAAACAATGAAAATGATACAGGACTTTAAAACAAGATGATAGGAAATTAACAGTGGCCACCACCTTCAGAAGGAGATCCCCCATAGATGCTACATTGCATATTGTTATCCTTTGAATAGATGATCAGACCACCAGCTTTAGACCTGCAAAGTCAGTGAAACACTAAACACTACAAGCATTAAATTATATTTTACCTCAGTAGCTATCATCACAGCCTGTGTTTCTCCAGATCAGTTGGTCTCTTTTGGGGGAGAAGGGGGCTTGATTCTTCTTGTTTCCCAGTCCAGGCACCAGAAGGGGCTGGCAACTGGTTCTTCCCTCAGTGGCCCACACATAGTCCCAATTTTCAGGGAGAGCTTGCTTCTTATTGGCTTCTTGTTCTTTTACTCCACAGTCTATGAATGGCTTTGACTCATGGGAAAAAGCTGGTATCTGGTTGACCCCCCAGCAGCCTGCACATGGTGCCAATTTTCAGGAAGGGCTTGCTTCTTGGTGACTTCTTGTTTTCTGCTCTGTGTGCTGCTCGAGTCCAGCTGCGGCAGGGCTCAGGGGTCCCAAAGGTGGTCAGGGAGTCAGCGAGTGAGAGACAGAAGACACTGCACACCCGTCTGTGAGTGAATCTGAATCTACTTTATTTTTTTAGAAGCTGGAGTATATATTTGCTAACTTTTGGCAGAAACTTAAACCCCAAGCAGGAAGCGTCCCAGGCTTAGGGCCAGGCAGGGATAATCTTAAACAATATGTGTTAATTAACTTTTTTCACCTTTGTTACACTTTAATCTTGTTACTTAATTAGCTTGGGAAATGTAAGCAGACACACCTGGATGCCCACAGGAGGGAGAGATGGAGCGGCAGCTGTGAAGCTATCATGCCGCTCCCTACATTTTTTCCCTTATCACTTATGGGAGTATGGCAGGCCCTGTGAGGATAGCGCCTGTCTTGGGTCAAGGACTCTTCATATGAAGCCAACCAGGCCTTACCCGTCATGGGCCTGCAGGACAGCAATTGGTCCTGTGCCTGTCTTAGGCGGCCGGTGGCGTAACATATGTGTCCTAGTTGCCCGTCTCTGGCTGCCTGTCCAGTGTCTCAGGGCAGTTGTCTCACAGGAATTTTGTAAATCCTCCTCCATGAGCTCTTTCATTTAAAGCTTTTGTATAAACTCTC
>PVLA01003626.1:0-165899 GCA_004027455.1 Hydrochoerus hydrochaeris | reverse complement strand
TACAAAGTTATCTAGAAGGTTTCTAGTAACTCCTCTGGAGTTTCTATTTTCAATTTCATATTGAGTATTACATGAAAATATATATATGTGAATTATACAAATTACAATTATCAGTACAAAACATTACAAGATCCTTGCGCCCAATTCCCACATGCGGTGTCCTTTTCCTGGAGAAGCGATTCCTTGAAGCGTTCTTCTCCACCCATGGACCTTGTCACAAGGCGTGGATGGACTAGGACGCGGCATGGATGGAAAAGGGCGCCGCAGTGTGCATCAATTTTCAAGGAGATTTTCCTGCACTTCTTTTTAGGGTCACATTTCTCTTTTCATACCCTTTGTCCTAAGGGAGCTGAGCTGGAATACCATTTTCTCTCACTTACACTCTGAGCCAGCTCTTAGGTATCAGTGAATCTAAATCCTTGCCTCAGGTTCTGGGTTGAGATAGCCTGAACCCCAGCTCTTGCAGGAGTAAGAGAAACTAGCAGTCTGAAGAGGGCATTGATATTTATTCAAGAATGATAAGCATCCAATTTTTGCCCAATCTGACATCCTTGCTTTGTAAGTACTTAGTATCTGCGTTACTGATGAACTATATGCATCTAAAGTCAATGCTCAACAACTGTCGCATAAATAAAATAGTAGCAACCATGCCAACAATGCAACATCGCTAATGCTGACACTGAACACTATTACATATGCTTTTCACAGCTGGCTCGTTTCATTTTTATCTAACTCCATATAGTAAATCCTGTCCTTACTTTCATTTTGCAGATGTACAAATATTCAGTAGCTTAGCTGCAGTCACACAGTCAGCAAGTGGTAGAGCCTGAATTCTCATTTTATTTCATCAAATGATGAAATGATGATCAGCTCTTCAGTTGAGACCTTAACTTCCTTGGGGAAAAGCCTGTTATCATTTCTCCCCCTGCCCCGTTTTTGTTTTTTGCTTTTGTTTTTGTTTTTTGCGGTACTGGGTATTGAACCTAGGGTCTTTGCAATGAGCTATAATCCCAATTTTCTTTCCATCTTTTTCCTTTCCTTTCCTTTCCTTTCCTTTCCTTTCCTTTTCTTTCCTTTTTTCCCTCTCTTTTCCTTCCTTCCTTCCTTCCTTCCTTCCTTCCTTCCTTCCTTCCTTCCTCTTTCTTCTTCTTTCTTTCTTTCTTTCTTTCTTTCTTTCTTTCTTTCTTTCTTTCTTTCTTTCTTTCTTTCTTTCTCCTTGACAGAGACTTCCTAAGTCACTGAATTGCCCAGATTGAGCTCAAATTTGTGAGCCTGTTGCCACAGCCTCCCAGAGTCCTGAGATTGTAGCCCACACCTCAGCACCCAGATTTATTTACTACTTTCTTGTTATTCTAGTGAACAATGTAAGAAAAATGTCCACGTGTTTAAATCAATGGATAAGCAATCATTTTAGTTGAAACCCCAGTGGCTTGCTTGCATGTTTATTCATTACTATTGAGTGACCCATACACATAGGCACACATACACATGCATATGCATGTGCTATATAATTGCTAGCATATATATATATATATATATATATATATATATATATATATATAAATACAAACATATGAAAATATGAATTTAAAGTTCCAAGCTCTTCTAGGGTAGGCACAATCCAAACGCATCCCAAAGGCCCTTACACTCCACATCTTCCTATTATGGTCACAGTGGCAATTATTGCTGACTTTGCCTCACAAACTGTAACCATACAGTTGTTCTATTTTTATACCAAGAGACACTGCCATGTTTCCTGCAACTAAGGCAACAACCATGTGTCAAAAACCCACTAGGCTCAGGCACTGTTCTCAGGCAATTTCCTTAAGCGAGTCATTGTTGGCAGAGCCTGATTCCCGGCGTGTCGAGCGGCTAAAATGTAAGGAGGATGCACCCCAGTTCTACCTGCTCTATCGGCCATCGTCATTATGTAGAAAGTGAATTCATCCCCAAATTATTTCTTGAACTATTTGCCTCTAGTAGTTAAGAAGTTAAACTGTCCTTACATCTCAGTTGGAAAGTCGTTTTCTTTGATTCTCTCAGGTGTGAAATAATTTACTACCAGGTCATATCTCCTCTCTTCTCTGCCGGGGTCCTGAGCTCAGTCAGATAATATTTGTAAAGCACTTTGTTCCTGGAGAAAGGCCACACTTAAAAGGGTTGATATTATCCACTTGGCTGCACCTGGTATAAATGCTGTTACGGGCTTGGCTTTCTCCCGTCTTCAAATGCCAAGCACCAAAAGCATATGCAATAAAGACAAACTCACTTTTCAAGTTCAGGTACAAAAGAATAAAGCAGGCACTGTGCCTGAGGGAGTCTTGGAAGCCACAGGAAACAAAGCAGAAAGCAGCAGTCGGTCTAGTGAGTCATTTGAAAAATCATCAGACCCTAGTATTCATGATAGTTCATAAACTTGCCTTACTCTGGCTTCAAATTATGCTGAGAATTCTCCCTGTTCTTTGCAAATATTTTCTGTTTTTCTTCTATCTTGAATTTGAGTGCAAAGGAATAACTAAAACAACTGTTCAGTATCTCTTTGGACTTTAATGGACTGCAGACATGAAGCCATCATTACTTTTCAGAGTCTAAGGTGCTCATACTATTTCCAGATTCACAATATGGTGCGCTGATAATCAGACTCCTTGTTAGCACAGATTATAATGAAAATCTAATAAGGAAGGTAAAGAAGAGAAAAGCAAAAGTATATTTTTATTTATGAGCTACTCTTATGATTATTTGTCATTCATTATTTATGTATATGGTTGTGATTCTTTTATTTTATTTTAATAATTGATAATATGAATCTAAAGTCTCTTTTAAAGGAGAATCAACAAATGCATAGTTTCTTCAGCTTCATTGAGATATAATTAATATGCCATGAAATTAATCTGCAATTCAATGGCTTTCAGTGTATTTATAGCATTATGCCACCACCATCAACTGATGTTCATTTTCCTCAACCCTGAAAGAAATCAATCTTAGCACACACTGCTCCATGTCCCCAGCCTTAGACATGCACAAATCTACTTGCTGTTTCTTCAGTCCTCCTGTTTTGCATATTTATTAATGGAATGTATTGCCTTTTGCAGCTGGCTTATTTCATTCATGTTGTTGAGGTTCACTTGTGACAATGCATACTACACATATTGCACTTGGTTCACTTTCTTGGTTGACCAACATTCCGCTGAATGAATGCAGCATGTTTTGTTTATACTTTGAACACTTCATGGACATTTAGGTTGTTCTCACTTGTTGACTATTAAGAATAATGCTGCTACCAATCTTTGGGTGTAAATGCTGTGTGGATGTATGTTTAATCTTTTACATCAGAAATGGAAAGGTTATCTTAAAATAATAACAAAAACAAAAAAATGCTACTCACATCCATTTTTAAACAGAAAAAGTGTTGGTAATTTTTATGCAAAGCAGAAAGAACATTGAGTAGCCCAGCAGGTGAGGCATGGTCCCCAATCTGGCATTAGGCAGACACGTGACCTGGGGCACGGGACTCCATCTCAACTTTAGGAAAGTAGACCTACTTAGGCATCTCATAGCTTAGCTTTCAATGTGGGCAGTGTAAGAATCTGACATCAGGGTTGCTGTCTTTTAATCAAAATCTAAGCCTAAAATTCAAGAGTATACCATAATCAACCAGGCCAAGATAAATGAAAAAAAGAAGCCAACAAAAGGTAAAAATTGAAATAACAAAGCCATACCCTTAGTTGCCTTTATGAATAACCAAAAACTGCAAAGGAAAACAGAAGAGAAATTATTCTGGATGTCTTTATGTAAGTGTCTGTATTAGTCATTTTCCCGTCTTTGAGACAAAATACCCAATACCCACAATTTAAAGAAATAGAGGTTTACTTTGCCTCCCAGTTCCCAGTGAATTCAATTCATGGTCAGCTGAGTCCAAAGCAGAAACTCATGGTGGAAGGAAGGACATGATGGGGAAAAGCTGCTGGCCCCCTGGCAGCCAGGATGTGGTAGAGGGAGAGAAGCAGGGACAGGAATGAGCCCTTCTAGGCCCTGCTCCCAGCCACTCACCTCTAGCCAGGCCCTGCCCTCCTGACCACAGGGTCAGCTACCAGCTCAGCAAGATATGAATCCACTGCTGAATGCAGTGCTCCCTCGAGCCAATCCCCCTCCAAATACATGAGACTTTCAGGAAACATTTTAGATCTAAATCTAACAGTGTTTATGCATAAAAAAGAAAACAAGCTTGGTATATAATTTTTTGCTCTAAGATATGTAGAAAAAATCGGAGTTGCAAGTTATCTTTTTTTTTTTTAGTCTAAGGAAAACTTTTTTTAAAAAATGAAGAAAGAAAAACAATTTTATGATTACAACTGAAAATAGAATTACTCTTACATATGTAGCAATTAATCCTGTTAAGAAAAGTCTTACTTTCTCATGAGGAAATGTCAAAAATAATTTTAAAAATCCAGCTGCAAAAATACCACATTTTTTTCATCCACTCTGCAGTTGATGGGCATTTTGGGTGTTTCCAAGATTTAGCTATTACAAATTGTGCAGCTATAAACATGGGTGCACATATATCACTGTGATATGATCTTTTCAGTTTTTCTGGGAAAATACCCAGGAGGGGAATAGCTGGATTGAATGGAGCTTCCAATCCTAGTCTTCTGAGAAATCTCCATACTGATTTCCATAGTAGCTAGCTGCACCAGTCTACACTCCCACAGCTATAAAAAGGATGATCTTGAGGCTTCATAGGCAAATAGAGACAAATTGAGGCTATCTTCATTAATAAAATAAATAAGAATCGTATTTATAAATATTACATTGTATCTCTAGTGTAAAAAGTAATAAGAAATGTAGGAATAATAAAACCCAAAATGTGTAATTGCTATTGTAAAAAAGAGAGGAAAAGAAAATGCTCTAAAGAATGTAAGTGCATGTATATTCAAGTGTGTAGGATTGATACCCATATTACTAAGTTTTTGTTAGACAGTTCAACAGAACTGTTTGCAGTCTTGCTATTTAAATGTTCACTTTGCATGCTTTACTTTTGAAACTTAAACAACTATTTCTAAGAGGACAATATGTAATTTATCAACTAGTGATTTCTGTTTATTTTTTTGAAATTATGTTTTATTTCTACCCTTTTTCTTTAAATAAAATTTTTTTAAAAATCCAGGTGCAATATTTTCTCTATATTTACACACAAACACATTCACAAATAGAGAATTTAAAGAAAGCCTATTGTACCCTACAAAGCTGGAAATGTTAACCTATATGTGACAATAACTTTTACATTTTAGAAGGCACAAATCAATTCCACTGATATAAAACAATCATAAAGTAAAAGCTGAAATAAAAATGCTTTTTTAAAACCCTAACAACCAATTAATGTGGTCAACATTAAGAATTTTGTTTAGCAATCAAAATCCACTACTCCATTTAGATTTATTTGAGAAATGTCAAGTCTTTAGCTATTCTCACTTAGAAAACAAAAGCCTGCTTGGGTTTTTTGCATGAAATTCACTTATATATTTTCATGATTTATTTAGCTGTTGCTCAAAGGAAAGCAGCATTTTTTTTATTGTTCATCTACTAGGGGAAAATAATATTTTTTTCTCCATCATTTCTTTTCATTTAATTAGTATTTATTTATATTTCAATATATATTAAAAATACCAAGATAGTATCAACAAAAGAGCAGAGTCCTATCACATCCTCTGCCCATTTAATTAATATTTGTTTGTATTAAAAATAAGTTACAATTAATACAAAATAGCTTGAAAAAATAAGTTTCCCACTACATGTTCTTCCCAAAGTTAATCATTGCTAACATTCTTGAGATATTCCTTGGTATTTTACTTTTTATTCCTAAATGTCTTGTTTGTAGCACGATCCTTTAGACACTGTCTATTGATTTCTTACTTCCTACTGGACTTTGTCCATTGATTTCCTACATGTAGATGGGAAGTTTTAACTTGTTATGTTACCTTTCCTCCCCCACCATCTTGTCAGTAGAATCCAGTAATACATTTTATTTCAAGCTGTAAAATTCAGTTCTGCCCATAAAAACCAAAAAACTACTTTAGCTCTGCATGTTACACAGCCTGTGAGATGATCTCCGGCCATCCTCATCGGCTAGTGCGTAATCCACTCCTCATTTGTGACTCGTTTATGTAACCCACTTTTCTGTGACCAGTAGGGCATGGCAGCCTTTGAGTAGTTGCTATTTTTGCTAGCAGATTCTCTCTCTTGATTTCTAAGCTTTGAGAAAACAGTTGCACCGGAAGCACATATGACTAGGAACCCAAAGGTTCTCTGAGAAGCAACTAATGAGGACCTGGGACCCTTCCCATGAACCTGTGAAGGATCAAATGCCACCAACCACCGTTGGGCAGGTGGGAAAGCAGATTCTCTCCCTTGAAGACAGGGGACAACAGCCTTATTACACCCTGTGTGAAATCATGGTACTCATAAAAGAGCCAGCTGAGCCCATGCCTGAACTCATGGACTACAGATTGTGAGGTAACAACTTGCAGAGTTTTAAGCTCTAAATTTGGGGTGATTTGTTACATGTCAAAAGATAACTAATACTCTGTGTAAATATTACTCCATATTGTATGCTGTGATATTTCTTCTGGTGTCTCTTTCCATTCTTTCTGTAATTTGTAGTATTGTTTTTCCATTTGCTTAGTTTTCATTGATCATGTGGTTAAGATTCGCCATGTTATTTACTCAGTCTGCTCACCACTTCTTAATAAAAATTTCCATATGATAATATCTACTTTTACCATAAATCTGTCTTTTTGAGTCAGCTCCTTCTGTAGATTTCTGTTCAATTTTTCCATTTATACTCATTTTTCTCTGGTGTTGCTGTACAATTTTCACACTGAAATATCCCTTTATCATCATTCTTAGACTATATTTCAGCTGTCTCCTCTTATTATTCTTTATATACTGTATCTATCTTCTTGTTGGCTTCCTCCTTATGTTGGTAAACCACAATTCTTATTAATTTCCTCAGTAAATATTGATGGAAGATGAATTTTTTGAAGCTTTGAACGTCTGAAATTTTCTTCATTCTATCTTCATGCTTTATTATTCATTATACACTTATATTCAAAGTCTAAAGGAACAGCTTCAAGTTTTCAGTGTTGTTGAAATGACCTTATCTTTTTTGAAATAACTTTTCTCCTCCTTGTCTTCCTTCCCTTTCTTTTCTTTTTGTTCTTGTATTTCCTGCTTATCCCCCTTTCCAATAAACTTCAGTTATGTTACAATATTTTTTGAATGTTTCATTTTGGCTGTAGTACTTTTAATTTTCAAGTATCTCTCCTAGTTTTGTTGTGGTTTAGTGTGACCATCTCTTGCTTCACAGGTGTTTGGTCATTTTCAACCAGGCATGGGCTCTGTGCAGATAGGGGTTACCTGTTGACTAGCTTCTGTGTAGTGTTATCAGTCAGTTGAGTGTTGAAACTTCCAACTGCTCACAGAAATCCATTTCTAAGTCTCTTTTGCAGTTCAAAGGTAACTTTGTGGTTAAGTTTCATGCAATGGAGTGTAAGAAGTGATTTCTGCCATTTACAGGCTTGGTTCATGAAAACACCTTAATACACTCAGTGATGGCTGGAATGAAAATGAGCCTGAGAAAATGACCTCACATGAAAGAAAGGTAAATACTGTTGTAATGTGTTTAAACTATTACCCTTTTCTGGGTTTATTTACAATGGAGTTAGTCTTCCTGCATATGATAAAGAACTCCAAATCATATCTTTGTTTTGAACTTTTTTCTGATTTAGTTCACTTTCTCTAGAGAATTGATTCCCTAATCTCTTTCCTAGAAGCATGTATGAAAAATGAAAAGATTCTCTAATCTGTTTCTTGGTATCATGAATAATCTGACTATAGTTACTCTGTCTGTAAGGATTGGTAAAAAGTAACTATGTAGTATGCAGACATTTTTTTCTGATTGCAGTGTAGTGTTTTAGCACCACCTTTGTCTGTATGTTGTGTTTCAGAATACGGAACCTTAGACTGATTCTTTTTCTAGCTGCCTCTTCTTCTTCCTGCCTCCTCCTCTTCTTCTTCTTGTTCTTCTTCTTGTTCTTCTTCTTGTTCTTCTTCTTGTTCTTCTTCTTGTTCTTCTTCTTCTTCTTCTTCTTCTTCTTCTTCTTCTTCTTCTTCTTCTTCTTCTTCTTCTTCTTCTTCTTCTTCTCCTCCTCCTCCTCCTCCTCCTCCTCCTCCTCCTCCTCCTCCTTCTTTTGTACCAGGAATTGAATTAAGTACCTTGCACTTGCCAGGCAGGTGCTTATGCAGCTATATCCCCAGCCCTGATTTTTTTTTTTTAAGAAATTACTTCTCATAGTCCATAGTGGAAGTGGAAGAAAAGTGGTCCTGCTGTATGGAAGGGTGGAAGCACTAGGTATCTAACTTTTCTTAAAACTGATTTTCAATAAAACTACTTTGTTTTGCACCATCGCCCGACCATCTTTCCAAGTGTCCTGTGTCTCCTATTCCTGAGCCTTTTTCTGGGTTTGCAGAGCAATCGGCTTCTTGCTGGTTAATATTACCTTCTGAAAAAATTTAGGTGCTGCTAAGTTGGACTGCTCCTCCAACCCTTTTTTCTCTTCCCATTTTGTGCTGGGCAGAGTTTCAAAATGCAATCACAAAAAGAACTTAGGATTCTTGATCTTCATACTATGGGGTGATTTTGAAGAGTAAACAGGTAAAGAATGTAAGGTCAGATGCCTCCTATAATTTCAATCTATAAAGATTACACAAATGGTTTTTTTTTTTAAATGACAAGATTCGGGACAGTTATTTCCAGATCAATCCATTGAATCTTTAAGTATTTATCTTACAGTTTACTGTGAAGCAATATAAGTCATGTCCCATAGCTCAGCCATCAATTAATAAATTTATAATTCCATCATATACTAATAACTTTGCAGTTTTTAAAATATTCTGCAATCTCAAGACTTGCTGTCTTACAGTCCTGTAGTCTTAGCATTTGTTCATTCTGTCCTTCTCATGGTCTTTCATGCTATAGGTTCGTAGAGTTGAGGATTCATGGACTATGTACATACCTGGATGTTTCATGGTTTCAAAGTTGTGTGCTCATGCAGGCTTCATGTTTTATTGTTTTAAAATGTTTGAATAGTTCAGGTAGTTACACAGTTAGCTTCTCTTAGTTTATTGAAGCGAAAGGTTTGTGCTAATATTATTTGGACAAGATATAGTACCTATATCTTGTACTTTGAATAACTACTACAAAGACAACAATACAAAATGTATTAATTACCGTAACTCTTACTAACCTATTTTGAAACTGAGTTTTATCATTATTTTTATTTTTTCTTCTCTTTAAAGTAAAATATCTTTAGCTTCTCCCATGAGTCAGTGCCATTCGTGGACTGAGAGATAAAGAGAACAAAGCCGCAACAGCAAGCAAGCCCAGTCTAGGAACCAGCACCATGCGTGGGCTGCTGCTGGATTGGAACAGACAGACCTCAGCCCCTTCCAACAGGTCGGCTGACAAGAAGTACCAATCCGCACCCCCATCCCCACCCCCACCCCCAGCTGTAAGTGACAGGCTTATCCAGGGAAATGCAGGCTGTGATGATAGCTATGGAGGTTAAATGCAATTGGATGCCTGTGGTGCTTTGATGTTTCACTGACATTGCAGGTCTAGACCAGTGGTCTGATCCTAAGTTTAGAAGATCATGGTAAGCAGTGTGGCATGAGGGGGGATCTCTTTCTGAGGGTTTCAGCCATTGTTGATTCCCTATGGTCTTGTTTGGAGGTCCTATATCATTTCCATTTTTTTTTTTTTTTTTTTTTGCTTGGGTTCTATTCTCTTTTGTTTTGCTTGATTATGTAAAACCCAATGACAGGGGCAGCTATTTCAAAGGTAGCAAGATATATTATGGTAGCCATTTTGGATTTGCTATTGGCTTGTTTTGAAGTCCTTTATTGCGTTCATTGTTTTGTTTTTATTGTTTCTATTTTATTCTGTTCTGTTTGATTTTTACTATGTCCGAAGTTATCTGCAGCTATTTTGAATACATCCAAAGACATTTTGGTAACTATTGTTGGTTTTGTAATGTTTTAAAGTTCTATATCTTTTATGCCAGTTTGTTTTAATTGGTTTTATTTTATTTTATTCTGTTTAAAATTTTTTAAAAATTTTAAAAATAAAAAATTAAATTAAACTTAAAATAGATGTCTGATTATGTTTTAGATTTACTGGGAAAACAACTTCTTGGATTTAAAACACCCTGAATTAGGAGATGAACCTTTTGAAATGACTTGTATGTTTTGATTAGAAATCAAACATGTATCTCTTTTTACCAGTAGCTGGGTCTTTTGCATTTCTTCTACTAATGCTGCTTGAACATAATGTTTTTTACTCAAAGATTAATGCCATATTTCTAATTTTTAGAAGTTTCTCAGAATATTGTTTGCAATGTTTCTATGTTTCTGATTAATAGAAAGCAACCTTATCCAGGACATATTGACAATAGCAATAACATCATCCACTGGCCAGGAAAGAAATTTCCAAATACAATTTAATTGGCTCTCACACCACAGTGCAATTTGGGTGCCAGCAGTCTCTTTTAGAACTGTAGCTCTTTTTATCATAAAAAAAAGTGCTTTAGCAATAACAAGTTTCAACAGAAGCAGTAGATGTGTGGGAGGGAGTTGAAAACAGGGACAGGCATAACATTTTATTGTAGGTGGTTTTTCCCTCTCCCCTGCATGATGTCAGCTCTGTGCGAGCTTAATCTCAGCACATTGCCTTTTCCTTGGGGAGTTTTGTATCTTTTAAAACCCACCTGGTTGTTAACGTCAGTTCCATTTTTTTTAAAGGAACACTTGTTATGAGTGGTAACGCTTATCTGAAAATGTTCAAACCTTCCAGGTTCAAATGGGGCCAAATGAACCTCGGTCTTTGATTTCGGCCAGGTAAGATTGTCTCAGGCAAACTTGGTTCACCGTGCATCCAGGAGCTTTCCTAGAATTCCAAAATTATCACTCTTTTCCAATGAGCTCGGGGATAATAACAAATATCAGACATGAAAGAAACCTGAGAGTGTCATTCTTTCTCTTGCTATTGATATTTGTAGGGAAGAAATTGAGTTCCGAGTAAATATGAGGGCTGACTTTCAATGACACGGCTAGCTAATAACAGGAGTAAGAAACTAAACTTATGGAGTGGGTCCCTTATCATCATTGGCCTAAATATAGTTCGGATTGGCTTTTGGTATATCATTTTCATGCCATCTCTTGCTGATGAAATATAGGCTACCAACAGATGATAAGAAGAAAGGTCTGGCACTGTGCCTTTACTTTTGAATTTTAAAACTTCCTCACTAGATGTGTATATTTATCCATGAGGTAAAATTTTTTATTTTATTGAGCTTTTATTTTTTTATTTTATTGAGCTTTTATTGAGCAAAAGGAGAACCGATGGGTGGACGCATGAGTGAACTCCTCACCAGATAATCTCAATCAACCATCCTGATTCCGTGGGCTACACTTTATGTCAACCAGAGATTATAAAAAGTGTTAAATATTGTACCTTACAGTTAATGCTTCAACTTTGAATATGCACCTCATATATTCTAGTCTAGAATTAGAGTGCTTTTTAAAAGTTGAAATATTATAAATACACAATAGGATATATATCTGTCTACTATTTATATTGGTGAGTTTTTATTTTTCAAACATTTCTTATAAAATTTTCAGAGAAAAAACTGGAAGGGTTATACAGTGTACCTCCATAGGCTTTCAACAGGACACAGGTTTTCTTGGGCTCCTCCTGCTTTTTTGTCTGAGTCAGAATTTTACTATGTAGTTATAGGCTGGCCTTGAACTCACTATGTACATGGGGCTGCCTTTGAACTCAGGGGAAGCCTTCTGCCTCAGCCTCCTGAATGCTGGGATTATAGGCATGTGCTCAGCTTCTTGAGATGACTGAATATATCAGTTGTCTTTTTCTAATATGAAAAAAATTCAGCTATTGTTTCATAAACTATTTTAAGGGTTATCATTCTCTCTTTCATTTTGTTCTGGACTCTAAATACTCTGTGTATGTTAGACATTTTGGTATTTCTGATGATCCCTGAGGCCCTATTCAATTATTTTCAATCTTTTTTCCCCTAGTATTCTTCAAATTGAGTAATTTCTGTTTCTCTGTCTCAAAAGTTAATAATTTTTATTGTGCAATTTCTATGCTGTTTAACCCTAAATTTTTATTTCAGGTATTTAATTCTAAGTTGCAGAATTTCTATTTTCCCTGTTAGCTTTTGTGCTTCTTTTGCATTTCTTGTCTTTTTTTTTTTTTTTTTTAACCACCCGATAGGGCAGCTTTTCTTCCCTCCTCTATGCGGTGGCAGTTGCTTCCTGGTCTTTTCCTGTTAGTTCCGATACCTGGGTGGTCTGGAGGCCGGTCTCCATGGAGCTCCTTATGGTTTGAGTGGAGATGCTTTTCCTTGTTGAACAATTTTGAATTATATTGTGGACAAACCAAATGTTATCAAGACTCTGGACTCCAGAATGTTTCTTCAGAAGTACTTATTTTCATGCTAGCAGGCGTACCTTTGCTGGACTCAGACTGCAGACTGTCTTGCCTGCAGATGGAGGGAGCGGAAATTTCAGCTCACTTTTTGCAGCCTCAGCCAATGCTAGACATCTTCCCTTGCGTGTGCAGTCAGGAGACGACAGAAGGTTTATGCAGAGGGTATACACAGTTTTTAGGTCTCTCACGCTTTCATTTTCTCTTTTTATTATTATTCTCTTACTCCCCAGCTTCCTTGAGCACTCCAACTTCTAATTTCTGCAAGGCAGCCCACTTCTATCCAGTTCTAGCTACTCTACAGGGTACAATCCAGGGCTTCCCCTCGGGCTGAAAGCCAAACAGACACAAAATTCACTGCTTTGGGCTTTGTTTATCTAACTCCCACCCACCTTCCAGAATCTGTCTAACTTTGTCTTTCTCCAGTAGTGTCAAAAGTTGTTTTGAACATTTTGGCCTGAGTTTACAGTAATCTATCAGAAATAGAACTCGCTGAAGTCCCAGAGTTGTGACATCTGTGTAACCTCTTATAACCTCCACCCCAAACAAGATCTAGATATTTCCATCCCCACAGAAAATGCTCTGTAATCCTTTCCAGTCACATTCTTTTCTTGATCCCTGTCTGATATCAATAACCATATATTAGTTTTGTCCAATTTGAGCTTCATATAAGTAGAGTCCTACCATGCACGTCTTTTGTGTGTAGCTTCTTCCACTCAGCATGAAGCGTTTGTGATTCATCCAGGGCTTCGTGTGCCCCATTGTCTTTCTCTTTTCACTACTGAATACCATTCTACTACACTAGTGCACACAAACTATCTACCAATTTTCTTGCTGAGAGATACAGTACTTGGACTTGTTTAGGTTTGTGTTGTTATGAACAAAACCACTCTGAATATAATTATAAAAGCCAATCTTATTGTGGACATGGGTTACCATTTCTTGTTTGCATATATTGTTGGGAGTCTCACAATGATGTTTTGGTCAACCAAGAACTGTGTATATGATGGTGCTCCCACGAGATTACAGCGGAGCTGAGCACTTCCCGTCCCATGGTGGTGTTGTGCTCACTGTGCAGCACGATTGCTCGTCTCTTCCTTGTAGTGGTGCCCGTGTAGACAAACTTTCTGTGTATAATTGTGTATGGTGATAATACTCAATGTGTTAGTCTGCTATTTGTTGCTGGACTTAGAGGAAGAAAGTTTTTGGGGCTTGTGGTTTCAGAGCCCAAGTTCAATCTGCAAGTGGCTGACTCCATTCCTTTGGGCCTCACGCGTGGGAGATCAGCGTGGCAGGTAGTATGTAGCCCCAGAGGCTATTCACTTCGTGGTGACCAGGAAGAAGAGCATGAGGAAGAAAGGGCCTGGGGACCAAAGACACCCTTCAAAGCATGCCCTGAGCAACCTGCTTCCTCTAAGAAGGCCCACGCCCTAGAGTTTCTGCCACCTCTACATAGCAGCATCTGCTGGGTACCCAGATTTCCACACAGGAGCTTTTGAGGGACCATTTATAAATGCAAAATAAAAGATAGGTACTAGGAAGTAGGGAGATGTTTTTTAAAATTGGAAGGGGAACAAGAGATGGAGGGAGCAGGGAAAAAGGATGGGGGGTGGGTATTGGAGAAAAATGGAAATAGAACTTCTACAGATGTGAAGGGAAATAAGAGTTGAAGGAACTGGGGAGAGGTGGAAGGGAAAGACTAGAAAGTAGTTAAGCTGTGGGATACACACACACCAGCTCCCCACAGTAAATGTAACCATTATGCACTGCAAATGGGTACCAATAAAAGCATTTTAAACCTCCAAATCGTCACGCTTAATAATGATGGTAAATGACCATGCTGCTGCTTTACGCATTTGCTAACCTGTGTTAGGGTGTACTTCCTCTGCTTACAGAAAAGAAAACCTTGCTGTAAGACATTCTGTTAGCAGTGGCCACAGGCATCTCGCTTTTCACACATTTCTTGCAGATACTGAGGCCCTGGGCAGAGACTGATCCAGAAGGGGCCCAGAGGGGTTGGCACCAGTGCTCTCCACGATGCCTGCACAATAACAAGATCACGTAGGGACGTGTGTTCCAGGAAGTTACACATGATCATCTGTAGACAAGGACTCTACAAGTCTGTTCTCCAAAGTGACAGACCCTATGACGTGAGCCCCAGCAATAACCTGTGAGTTTCAGTGCTGTATATATTGAGGGAGTATTTATTTATTTATTTATGTTTTGTCTTTTTGAGACAGGGTCTCACTATGCAGTTAAGGCTGCCCTTGAACTCACTTTGTAGCCCTGGCTGGCCTCAAACTCCCAGTGATCCTTCTACCTCAGCCCTTCAAGTGCTGGGATGACAGGCATGTGCCACCACACTGGCTTAAGTGCTGTGTATATCTTTACTCCTTTTAACTTTGTGACTCCTTTTAACTTTTAACTTTGTGACTCCTTTTAACTTTGACCTAAGTGGTAAATGGCACTTTATTGTTTTAAAATTGCATCTTACTGATAACTAATGCTGTTGGAAACTGGTGCATTTATTATTTTCTTTTAGTACATATTTGTAGTAGAAGCAATTTACATGTCGGCACTTTGCATGGTACAGCCTTTTTTTAAAAAATGCCTTTCCTTCCCACCTCCCTCCTCTGAAATCCTTTCCTTCCCACCTCCCTCCTCTGAAATCCTTTCCTTCCCACCTCCCTCCTCTGAAATCCTTTCCTTCCCACCTCCCTCCTCTGAAATCCTTTCCTTCCCACCTCCCTCCTCTGAAATCCCTTCCCCCATTTTTATTCTTGTTGGTGTTATTAATCTTGTCTCACCTATGCTTTTGTATCTTTTTCTGGGTTATGTATACACAAAACTGTCACAAATACTTATTGCATTTTTAAAATTAGTAATTTGTAGAAGTTCTTTTGTATCCTTTACCAGATATGTACTACAAACATTTGGTTTCCGAGTAGGTGGCACATTTATTCAGGTTCTGAATGGATCTTATGATATGCTGATATTTTAAATTTTTGATAAAACTCAACTTAGAAGTTTTTTCTCATAGGGGAGTGCTTTTTGTGAACTGTCCACTGAACTCTATCTATCTGAAATTTATATCTAACCACAATATAATGGATATTAGCAGGTTTTTGCAATATTTTTCCTTTCTTGGAGGCTTTGAAACTTTGTATATTGCCTTTTTATCTAGCATAACATACTTTTTGGCATACATTAAAATATTTTCTGCATATTTAGGGCAAGCTACCTAAAAGCTACCTAAAAGCTTAAAGTTCACAATTGACTTTCATGAAAAACTGCTTCATTGATGTTTTAAAAAGTAAATCTACTTACGCAGCTAGTAGCAACCTCATCCGCAGATTGAAGGTCTCTGACCTACAGCTGCAAATCCATGTTGTAATGGACTTGGAACAGACCCAGGGGCACTGATCTGTACAGCTGCTATGCCAAGGAAGAAGGGACCCAGCACTGAAGCATGCAGATGTCTCACTTCAGCCAAAACATGGAAATGGACGTCACTCCTGACCTTCTTTCAAAGGTAAAGTCACATTTGGATCAATGGTAAAAATGCTATCTTTCCACAAAAACCCTTAGCTGCATAAGGCCAATGGAGGATTAGCTTTCCAATTCTGTAAAGCAGTAAAACAATCTCCAAGTAAACGTGCTTTATTTAGATTGAATAACAAACAAAATTCTGAACATGCCAAGTTGGCGTGGGCCAAAGGGGGTGATGAAAAGTCGTGTTTTCCAAAACTGCCTCCAGTTCACAAAGCTGATATGAAGCACGATTTCTGCAGAAGGAGGATTTTTCCTGTGAGCGTTACCTTTTGCAGTACCTTTCCGACATGAATCTAACAGGAGACAGGCTTTAGCAGAGCAAGTCCAGTCTCAGACAGGTCCTCCCTTCTGAAATCCCCCAACATCCACCTGACTTCCCTGCTTCATGGTGCTCCTATGGTCTTAGGTAAAGCTTTTGCTGAAGAGTTACCTGAGTTATCCTAATGTCCCGGCTTTTTTCTACTTGTGTTTTCAACGTGATCATCTTCCTTTTTTCACACTTCAACTTCTATGGTGCTCTCAATAAGGTTAGAGATATGCTCTAGGTACTTTTTGCATGTTACACACACAGTACTATAGAAATAGAATTTTATATCCATTTACAATTCAGCAGTTCATACTCCTTAGGAACCTTTCAAAGCCATTCAACTGCTAAGTAAGTAACCTTTTGGAGATTCAAGTTTAGGATTACCTATCATCACAGTGGCTCTCCTTCCCTTGCTATATACACACCACACTGCTTCCCTGGTTCAAGGGCACCATGAAATTCAGTCCAGTGTATGGAAATTCCAGAGTTTAAGCTTTTGTCAAGGCAAGACACCTATGTGGGTATACATTAGCCAGTGTGACAAGCAGTAAATAGCTCATGTTTATTTCCTGTTCTTTCTGTATTGTCAACGTTAACCCACAAGTTTATAATATTTGTCATTTTGGTCAATACCATTTCACTCCTCCAGGAGAAGATTTGATAAGTCACTAAGTCCCTTTTTGATGAAATAAGGAATAAGGTCACTCCTAATTTGCTATATGCAGGCTGATTGGAAAGATAGAGCAAACAGCTTCTTTGTTTAGGTTATCTTTGCTTCAGTAAATGGCAAGAAAAGGCTCAAAAAGCCAGAAATGGTAAGAAGAAAGAAGAAAGCCATCTAGCTTGTTTTCTCAAGTTGGTTATTTGTGGCTAGCAGTCCTCAGATGAAGAATTTTAATGATCAAATCCTAGAAATATGCATGGTGCTATTTTGAGTCAGTTTCATTAAAATGTAAGACTGCTGGAGGTACGAAGAAAAAGTTTTAGCCATTTACAATAGCATACTTTATTGACAATCTTTAAAAGTTGCACAAAATTACTGTTTAATGGAGTGAATTTTCTACCAGTATTCCAGAAGAGTTGGAAATGCATTTGGATCTTTTCTTATTCTTTTTTTAAAGATAAAAAATAGCAACACACATTGTCGGCATGCACTTTCTTTATCCAGGAAATTAGCTAACATGCTTGGAATGTGCACTTTTCCCTGTTCAAGGTTTTTTGTTTTCCATTCTTTACAGAAAAGTTTTGTTTTAATTTCCTAGCAAGAGCTGATCAGTAGAGTCACTGTTACAACTGATGGGTAGTTTTGCTTCAGTAGATAAAACTAAATGAAAAAAGCTTTTGATTATACTGATAAAAAGTGAGCAAAACTATTTCTATCTCCTCTACATAATACAGTGTTTGCAGATATTTTTCCAAAGACCATTGTATTATTACCATATTTTCTATGAATTTTAACAATTGGCAATGCTAGTTCTGCACTGTAAATTTGCATTTCAAGATATCTTTTTAAATAAGATTTTCCTTATCTAATATTTAAGTGAAGATCTTTGTCCCTGGCCTCAGAATCCCTGTAGCATATGTGCTTATGTATCTGTATACATAAGCTCTTTCCAGCTGGCTCTTTCCAGCCATGGATTCTGTATCCATGGAGTCAATCAAATTGAGATAAAGATATTAGAGAAAAATATTACACCTGTGCTGATCATACAAATTTTTCTTATCATTACAAAAATTACAGATTTTTCTTATCATTATTCTCTAAGCAATCTAGTATAGCAACTATTGACATAGCACTTACATTGCATTTGGTATTATGTTATGGAGAGATGATATAAAGTGTACAGGAAGATGTTTAGGCCACATGCTATGCAGTTTTGTATGAGGGACCTGTGTATCCATGGACTTTGATATCGTGTAGAACATTGGTGAACCAACTCCTCCTGATACCAAGGCTGGCTGTATATCCACACACATGTGCAATTTGCACTATGGTTTATTATCCAAGTAGCGCTTTTCTCACCAGTGTAATGGAACCATAGAGCTGTCTTCCCTTAGAATATCATCACATATTCATGGACGACAGAGCTAACAAGATCATATAAATTCTTCTCCACATCCAAGTCTTCTTACTGATAGTCAAGAACCTAACAATAGAAGCAGAGGAGTCTTTCCCCTGCTAGAGATTATACCTGTTAAATGAGACCATTTAAATGAAAGTGATCAGAATTATAAAATCGAAGGCAAACATTATACCTGTTTCACTCACAGGTATTCTATATCGTGTCCCAGCATTCTAAGCCCATATCCATGTAGGAAGGAGAGAAGGGAAATTTTCAATCAATCCAAAAGATGATTCACACTATTGATCTTAATCTGATTCAATGCTTATTCTGCTACCAGGAGAGCGATTCTCCAGCATATATTCTTTGTAGAAACAAGAGGGGAGCAGCAGATGTGTGTATATGACAGCTGAAGGTTGGGTGAGTGCAGGAAAATCAGTAGGGAGGGGAAGGGAGAGAAAACGAGTGAATGAGGTGCTGGTGTGGATAGTGGGTACAGTAGAAAGGCTGGTTGTTTTTCCTTCTTTTTCTTTCTTTTTTTGGCCTCTTTTCTGTTCTCTTAACTTATTTTGGGCTGTAGGTTGCTGAGGTTATTCCTTCATGAGTTCAAATATTCTAATCTGGTGAGACATACAGGAAAATGATTGAACAAGACTTGTCTTGTGACCAAATCAGCAGTCAGTGGGGACCTCTTCTGACTATGGCATTCAAGTGTTTGCACAGGTGCTGGGCTCAGGTCTAGGGCCTGGCAGTGCGGGCTGGTCCTGCCAACGCACCATTCTGCATTGCAGGCAATTCTCCCCGCCCACCTCCTTAGTCACAGTACATGACTTCCCTTCAGACACTTGATTCTCAGGTTCCTGATGACTTCTGCCCACCCGAACTCCTATCAATCAGGCTTTATGTAACACCACAGCTCAGTTCCTAAAATGAAATATATTCTTCAGAACAGCTATAAGTGGAACAGGCTCTGAGAGAAAAGTGGATGTCAAGCACTGTTTGTCAGATCCTTAAAGCCACCAGGCTTCCATCAGTAATTCATGATGCAATTACAGCTGGAAATAAATGGAAGCTGTCAGTGGAGGTGGGCTAAAATTTTGCAGACAAAATGAGGACAAATTTCCTCTCTCTAAGGAGAAATATCCAAAGTATCCCTGAAATTGATAGACCTAGATCAGTGTGAATCCCTGTACAATTCTACCAGACCTTTTGAGATTGTGTTAAACTCATTTGATAGGACTGGAGCTCCAAGAATTCTTCACATTGGTTTGATAGGGTCTGAAACTCAGATGACTGCAAATGGGAAAGATCGTTTGCTAAGTTAATTTGAAAATGAAAGTGTTTCCAGCCCCCTGCCCGAGTCCTTGACCATCACTACCGCAACACTCAGGGCAATGACAGCTGCATATCATGCCATGACATCCCTGGGCCCCACACTTCTATATTCTGTGCTCTCTGGCCGGCGATGCCCAGTCACAGATTGGAAAGATGACTCTATCCAGGACACTAGGTGGCAGCAAACTGCTGAGATAATAATTAACCAAGGGCCCAAGGGGTTCAAACTTCTTCACCAACACTCTACAGGGAGAAGATACAAATGGCACGTGAGTAAAGGGAATGCAACAAAGAGACATTCTCAGGGGCAGAATTTAGAATTCATAATTATACCTCCCGTGTCTCCTTCAAAGTTTTCAAACTTCCTGAAGCTAAACCTCCCTACCTTCGAACTCCCTAGAGCAGTTACATAGCTAATAGACCCTAATGCATTTCCAGTGAAGACCATATACAGTTTCATTACTTTGTTTGGAGTCAAATTAGACATCCAGATATTAAAGTTGATGTCTTAATCCTCACTGCCAATTAATCTCTTATTGGAGATAGGTTTATAGCTGTTTTAAGTAGAAATATTTAAGCTGAGATAATTAAAAACAATATATTTAAAATTGGCCCAATAGTCGAAGGCAAGGACTAACACTTACACAGGTATAATATTTACTAAGATAATTTCCTATGAAAGACTATTATATTACATTGCCAATAGAGGTTTAAATATAAAGCAAATAAACAGTGCAACTTGATGAAGAGAAATAAAAATCATCATATTTTATCAATGCAGATGGTATTCTAATTATTCATTTGTTACCTATGAATAATTCCTATAACATTTCTTTGTGAATCATGTGTTCCACCCTATTCCCAGCTCCTAACAACTCAATCTCACCGTGAAGAATCAACATCTTTTATACTCTGGTTTCTCTTCAGATCGTATAAATCTTTCGTTTTTAACATCTTTAAATTGATGAGCAGGTAGAATGAATAAGGGAAATCATAAATAATAAATAAATAAGAGTAAATAAGAATAAATAAGAGTAAATAAAATAACAAAGAATATGTTTTAAAAACCAGCTTAAAAGCAGAATATTTTAGATATTCTTAGTTAGTTATTTCTGTGCTATAGGGTATAAGATGAACATATATGACCCCAAATAAAAACCCTAAAAAAGAAATTGAGCAGAATTCCCAGTAATAAAACCTGTTGTTTCAAGAAAATTATAGTATCCTTTCTTGAAGACATTTGTGGTTGAAGTGAATTTCTAATCTATTACTAGCAAATACAATTGTTACAAGGGAGAATTTAAAGTTTTGTGAATTCATTTTGAAGCCTTTAGATTGATTTAACCTGAAGGAATTTATAAATTTCTGTCAAATCTGAATGGTTCTTTGTGATAGGTTCATTAGTTTGTCAATCAGACATCACAAAGCTTTCCATGGAGTACAAGTGGAGAAATAAGAGGAAATCAAACTGTGGATGAAGAGGTAAAAATAATTTTTAATCTCATCTAACCATCAAATAAAAATGAAAAAAGTTTGGCCTTATATCAGAACATCAATCTGTTCTTTGAGGCTCTTACTTCTTTACACACAGACAATTTTCTATAAAATATAATAGAAGCTGACAAATGGTTTCCTTATTATGAACGTTATTTGAAAATTGTATAAAAGCCAAAAAACTATCACGTTCACTGGCATATATATTGTATGTTTTACAGAAATGTGGACATACTCAAAAATAAAGTTATCCAGAAAATAAGTCACAATGCTGAATTAACAAAACAAATTTAAAATGATGTTTTAAAATGGTTTTTGAATTTTGTTTTCTTAATCATTTATTTTTTGATGATAATAGAATGTATTTCTCCTTGGAGCCAAGTCTCCCAGCCCATCAGAGAGGGTTTTCTTGAGTGTCAATAGATACGTCAGCTCCATCCTAACAGAATCTGTATAAATCCAGCTGAGCAAGAAATAACACCAAGGAACAACAAGTGGGATCATATCAAATTAAAAAGCTTCTACTCAGCAAAGGAAACAACCACAGAGTGAAGAGGCAACATACAGAATGGGAAAAAAATTTACCAGCTGTTCCTCAGACAGAGGACTAACATGTAGAACATATAAAGAACTCAGAAAACTTAAACTTCTGAAGATAAAAGACCCAATCAAAAAATGGGCAATTAAAATGATTACACATATCTCAAAAAAAAAAAAAAAAAGCACAAATAGCCAGTAACTGTGAAAAAAACCACCTAGCATCTTTGGTCATTAGAGAAATTCAAATCACAGCAGCACTGAGATTCTACCTTACTCCAAAAAGAATGGCTGTCATCAGACTCTCAAACTGCAAATGCTGGCAAGGTTGGGGAGAAAAAGGAATCATTTGACACTATTGTTGGGAATGTAAACTACTTCATCTACCATGGAAATCAGTATATAGATTCCTCAAGAATCTGCAAGTGGAAATTCCATTTGATTCAGTTATACCCCTTCTGAGAATCTTCTCAAAAGAATCACAGTCATCCTATGCATACTCGTGTTCATGGCAACTCAAACCATAGGAGCTAAATCGTGGAAGGGGCTAATAAGTACAGAAAGGAATAGAGAAAATGTGGTACGCATACACAGTAAAGTGCTACAGGCGTAAGGAAAAGTAAATACGACCCATATGTGGGAAACCAGACTCACCTTGGGATCATAATGCTAGGTAAAATACATCAGGTCCACAAGGTTAAAGCTTGAGTGATTTCTCTTATATGAACTACTCAAAGTATAAATAAGAGCAAAATAAAAGACAAATGACAGGAAACAGGCTGGGAGGCTTTAAGGAGATGGAGAAGGGGTGTGCAGACAGGAGGGGAGGGAAGAGTAGAAGAAATAAAAACAGTGAAGATGCTCTATGTATACATACTGACTCTCCAAGTGAACCACTGTTACACATCACAAACACATACTAATTAAAAAAAAAAAGAAATTAAGAGAGTCTGTTTCATCTCATATCAGAAAAGCCAAACTTGCTCCTAAAGCCATAAAGCATCAAAGGAGGGCAACTCCGGTAGGGGTCAACAATTATTTCAGTACATTTTAAAATACATTGGTCGCCCCACCCCCAGGGCCCTGGCCATTTTCCATGTTTATTTTTCTTTTCTGTCTGTCTGTCCCAATATCTGCCACATGCAGCTTTTAAAAATGTTTTAATGAACAATCTCTGGGGCACAATAGGCATAGCCAAACAGGGTTGAGGGTGTGATAAGATTCAAAGGGGACCCTTGAAAGGACCTGTGTCCTAGATGCTTGTTCTCGTTGCTGAAACAAAATACCCGACGCCCCGAGTTAAAGAAGGAAGGGTTTATTTTAGCTCAGTCTGTGGAGGTTTCAGTTCATAATCTGCTAAATCAAGACAGGGTGGCACATGGCAGAGGGGCCGCACAGAGAAGCAATGAACAGCAAGTGAGCAGCCGGACCCCAGCACTCTGTCCCTTCTTTTACCCAGCAGACTGGCCCTTAGGGAGAACAACACACACCCTGAATCCTAGCACTGCAGCAGAATCAGTCCCAGCATCACAAATCCTAGATCCGGCTGGAGGGCATCTAGACTCAAACAGTAAAAACCAGGTCGAGTTTTAATCACTAAATACACTAGTTCCATTCAACACCAGATCGGTTTCCGTTTAATGGACTTTGGAATTTACGGGCTTACAAACACAGTAGTAAAAGCTGAGCCTGGAAGTGACCTTTGACATGGCTGAGCTTGTTGGACCCAGCGGTTCCCGCTCCGAAAAGCTCCGCGCCGCTAGAGGGCGCTGCAGTGACGAGCCAAACCGCGCTTGCTGCAGGCTGGCTCAGGGCGAGCCTGAGCTTGTGGGCTCTTGGAATTTGCCGGCGGCAGAAGCACGGGGGAAAATGGGCTGACAGCCTCCTGCATCGTCAGTGTCGGTATAGGATCTGCTGTGTCCTGCGTCACCGTCATCCTGTCCTTCCCTCCGGCCGGCTCTTTTGGTCTAGCTGTAGTGGCGCTCACTTAGAGCGATCACCCGGTGCCTGCTGCAAATGAGGCTGCGTCCTGAGCGTTTGGCACCATTATCCTCCGTGCCTGTCACTGCAGCCCTGTGGGGCCGAGCTGTCGCTGCCCCCATTTGAGAGGCGATGAAACAGAAGCTCAAAGGGTTCACACAGCTAATGAGGGGCAAAGCTGGGGCTGAAACCGGAGCCCTCCCTCCCTTTTAACACGGATCCGGAGCCCCCGGCAGCTCAAAGGGGGCTGGTAGGCCTCCCCTGCTCTCCTTGGAAAGAACAGGTTTCAGCGTTGTGCAGGGTGAGTGGAGGAGGCAGCAGGAAGCATTCTGACATCCCTTAGATCACTCTGTACAGGTCAGGCAAATGATCAGTGTGCAGAGGCCGGTGGGGTGGTGGGGAGAGAAAGAATCCAGCCAGTTAAAGGCGGTATTTTCTGTTCAACAGGGTCACACAAGCCAGTCTGCCGGGTCTATAAATCTAGCACTTCGGAATGACTTCTCAAAAATAAATAAGCCAGGCATGAAAGTGCACGCCTGTAATCATAGCATTCAATAGGCTGAGGCAGGAGGATCACCATAAGTTCAAGGCCAGCCTGGGCTAGATAATGAGACTCTGTTTAAAAGCACAAAACAACAACAAATAAATAAATGAAGCACCTCCCCAACTTGCCATGAAAATCCCACTGGGCAAGGCATGGTGGCTTATGTCTGTAATCTCAGCATCCTGGGAGGCTGAGGCAGGGGGACTGCAAATTTGCAGCCAGCCTGAGCCATTTAGGGATTTAGTGGGGCCCTGCTTCTAAATTTAAAATACAAAAAAAAAAAAAAAAAAAAAAGCAGGAGATGAAGTTCAGGGCACTGGTGCTGGATTCAACTCCTGGTACCACAGGCACACACACACACACACACACACACACACACACACACACACACACAGCCCACTAGCTATTAGCAACAATTGTGTGATACATTTGAAGTCAAGAAAGTGTTTTTTCCAGAGCATCTCAGAATTTGGGGTGAGGCCCGAGCTGTCATTCACACTCTGCTCAGCCGTGGAAAGAGCACCTCAGAGGCAAATCAAAGCACTCTCCCTGTCGCATTTCCTCACTGAAAGGTGGCAGAGGGTCCAGTGAGGGGACATCTGTGTCCCACCAGAACTCTTCTTCACGAGTCCCTGCAGGTGTCGGGCCCCTGTCCTCCCCTCCTCTAAGACTGTCACCAAGCCTGGCACCTGTGCTGGCGCGGGTCTTTGGAATGGAAAGTCAGGATGGTTTCAAAGTTTCATATACAATAACAGGAAAAAAATCAAACAAAGGAACATTGCAAGCAACAGTCCCCACCTCTGAGCTGTTCCTTTCCAGTCTGGGCCAGAGCTCTGCATACCTCAAACCCCCAGGGAGCAGAGAGGACTATGAAACCCACAGGCAGGGTTTTCTCTGCTCGGCTGCAGAGGAAACCCGGATTGTTAGGAACTTTCTCTTCTAGTGTGACTTGCCATGTCTCAGAACATTTGAGAAGAACAAACGGAGTCGAGAAAGGGGAGAAGCTAAATTCCGATCAGTACATCTCACACTCTCTAGCATTAGTACTTAAAGCGGTCTCTGCTGGAAAGATGCTAAAATACCATTTGCTTGCTTATACTTATTTTCATGGTACTGAGGACTGAACACAGGGCTACATCCCCAGCTCTTTGTTTGGATTTTCAAGCCAGGGTTTCTCTAATGTACTAAGTTACCTAGAAAGGACTTGAACTTGTGATCTTCCTGCCTCGGTCTTCCAGAAAGTTGCAGCCACAGGCAGGAGTCCCTGCCTGGCAATCTTTTAGTCTTGCAGTTCTTGTGTGTTAAAATTAAAATGTGAAGATTGATTTGAAATGCACATGCTGGAGGTGTACACAGTGGCATATCTCTGTCACCTCAGTAATCTGAGAGGCTGGAGTAGGAGGATCACAAGTGTGAGCCCGCTCAGGCAACTGAGTGACTTAGTGAGAGCCTGTCTCAAAATTAAAAATACAGGAATGGACTGGGGATGGAGCTCAGTGTGAAGGACCTGGGATCAATCTCCAGTACTAGGGGAAAAAACCCCACAGATTATGTGCTCTTTCTAACTTAAAAGGTGGAAAAAACAGGATTTAAAGAGGTGGAAAAAAAGGAAAATCTCATAGTATATTGAGCAGTGTACACCAGCACTGTCTGATTGAAAGGTTTCTTAATTGTTAAAACCGAAGAGCTTTATCATTAAAAAATAGCTTTACTGTTTTTTCTTTTGGCAGTACTAGGGATGGACTCTCCACACTGAGCTCTATCCTCTGTCCTTTGGTAAATTTTTGAGGTAGGGTCTCACTAAGGTGCCCAGGCTGGGCTTGAACTTGTGATTCTCCTGCCTCAGCTGCCCTGAGTGCTGAACTTACTGGTATGGGCCGCCACAAAAATCTTTACTTTCATTAAGAATAAGCTGACTGTATTTAGAGCACTGCATGGAGGGAAATCTCGGGAGGAGAATTCAGAAGGACTCAACCTATTGCGTGTCAACTTCTCTGAGCTGCTTCCTTTCCTTATAAAACCTGGGAAATAAGATCCTCATGCTCCTTGCTCATCAACCTGTTTTTAAAACACTGTTTAGACAAAGAATATTTTGTTAAAGATTGAAGGAACCTCTTAGAATAACGTACAAATGCAAGGAAAACCGTTACACAGTACCTGCCAATGAAGAGATTGAAAAATTGTTCCCTGACTGTTCCCGTGGTTCCACTTGCGAAGATCTACACAAAAGCAGGCAAGAGATCGTGTTCAATTGTTTTCTCTAAGTTCTCCCACATTGCACCAAGTCACCAATGGCATTACAATGCCCTGTGCATTCTTCCCTTTTTTCAGGACAAACTCTTGCTGTCATTCTCGACCCTTTTCCTTTTCTTCTCTTACCCCAGTGGGAAGCTGTGGGGGCTCTGTGAGATGAACCCCCAGTCCAACCGCTGCCCAGTACCTCTGAGCCTGGTCCTAAGCATTGGCTGGATGACCAGCTATTGACTCCACCTGGATCTTTCCTGCAAACCTAATCTCAAAACAGCAGCCAGAGGGAGGCCTAGAAAACGCCGCTGCACTGTGTCCCTGCCCTGCTGGGAACCCCGCCCCCCGGGTGCCCCTCCTCCTTCAGAGATGGGCACCAGGCTCTGTTCCTGGCTCCCACTAACTCTCAGATTTCCCCGCACCATGCAGCCACGTGGCTCCTTTCACTGTTCCCTGGACACACAGTCACCCCCGGTGTCCCAGTGGGTGCCCTCTGTCAGGGACGCTTCCCCTCCAAATGTCCTCACGTCCTCGCCTCATCCTCTTCACCCCTCATATGCTTCTCCAGTGTCCCAGTGTCACCTCAGTGACGTCTTCCCCGGACAGCATGCTGAAACCCGAATCCTCCCCAGCCCTCAGCTGTCTGTCATCCCTGCTTCTTTCTGTTCTCTGCTCTCCACACTTCACACCATCTTCTAATCTGTAACTGACTCATTCCTTTGTTTTGTTCTTCCGCTTTTCCTTTCTTCCATTAACTGTTACCTGTGGAAGGGAGGGGAGAGATTTTTATCTTGCTCTCTGCTCACCCTCAGAGCTCAGCGTTTGACTTGCAGTAGGTGTCCGATGACGATCTGCTGAATGAGAGAGTGGTCTATAGACTCTGATTCCTCAGCTTTTGCTGGGTGCTGTCTCCAACACCCAAGGCCTCTACCGTTTCACTGACCACCCTCACTGGCCAGGGTCTACGAGGCACCTGTTTTTATCCATGTTTTGTTGGAGGAATTGAGGCACCAGATATCTTTCTCTATCTCTTCAGCTATCTCTAGGGAAGAAGAGACCTAAGCTCCTTTAGATTTCAGACCAAAATTCTTCACCCTCACCCCCCAAGAACAAGATCGCATTTCAGAGTTGAGCCACTGTATGTATCATACCTTTTTCTATGAGGTCCGCAACTTCTAGTCTACATCAGAAAAATGATTATTTAGAAGAATGATTTGCTCAAAGAACCTGAAGTCAATACAAATAGTACTTTTGGGAGGGCTAGGAAACGTGTTCTTTTGTAGTTTATTTCGCCAGCATGCAGTAGCTTCTTTATTGGGTTTTCCCATAGCTACAATTAGATTAAAATATATAAACCCATGAGGCTCTCAACTTCCATTTCAATTCTCACTGTAGAAGAGAAAAGGCTCTTTGGATGTCAAGAAGAGTATTTTCATTTTTGTCCTGGTACTTGGAAAGTCTCTGGGATTAACAGGTCAGTTAAGCTCCTTTGTGGGTGCCCACCCCGCAAGCCACAGTCTGTCACCACCCAGAAAGCCCAGCTACTCGGATCACTGTGGTACTTTTCAAAAGGACTCAGTTTATGGGGCATTGTGTTTATCTAGGTATCTGGGAATGAGAACAAGCCTGAACACTATCAAGATGTCACCTTTGGAACGATGTCCTGACGTGGTAAGAGAGATGTCACTTCTCCTGCTGCTGGTCCCAGGGTAGATTTGCAAACACAAAGCATCGGCTCTGGGAATTCTCCATGAAGCAGTGTTGAAAGAAGTTGCTCACAGACTCATCGCAGTAAAAACAGAGACACCGAGATCGGCTTAGAGCTGCTTTATCCCCTCCCAGCAGATGACACCGACAATAAGCCATCGCGTCAGAGACGGTGCCATGGCTCACACGCTGGGGGTCAGAGCTCCAGATGGGGCAGTAACTGTCCACACCTTGATGAGTTAGGTCCTTACCTTTCCAGGAGAAAAACAGCGATCAGAACCATAAAACACTCAGTGAGAGACCTTAACCAGTGGGATGAATTAAATATAAGAGCAATAGAAATAACAGCTAAATTTCCCCTGAAGTAGTGTGTCTGTAAGGTAGAAAGAGTAAGGAGAAATATCAAGAAATCTTACTAGAAAATGTAATCTTATTTGTCCTTTGAGGGATAAATACGTTTTCTGGTGAGGAAATTTAAGAAAGGTATTCCAAGTTTAAATTAAAGCAAAGGCATGAGGTATGAAAAATCATGATGTGGTAGAAGGTGATACAAATTTCCCCCTATTGTCTGCATGGAGTGTAAGGAAAGAAGACATATTTACAAAAGTATACTGGGACAGCTCGTGATTTGTTGCCTTGTGGTGAGAATCTTGATAAAGGTTTAGATTTTAGCCTAAAGCAAAGAGAAGCCACCTAAGTGATTTCAGAAGGGTAGCCAAAAGACAAAATTTATTATATGGAAAGATCACTCTGCTTAGCTGGAGAAAAGCATTGCAGGGTAGTAGGAACAAAGCCAGAGTGATGTACAAAGAAACTTTATTTCACCTTGGGTGGGAGGCAAAGATTGTTAAAGTACTGGTAGCAAGTTAGATGTGAAGAGGAAGTTGGAGTTGATAATTTGAGGAGGAATGAACCAATAGAAATCACTGGTAATGTGAAAGGGAAAAAAAAGAAAGCCTTAAAAGTGAAGAACATTACTTGGCCAAGGTGATGGAGAAACCTAGGACACTGCCAGTGTTAAATGGATGAAGAGTGAGCTAAATGAAGATTTTCAGAAGCAAGGGAACTTGCGGGGCGATGATAGTAGGAGTAGGAGCATTCCAAGAAGGGAGAAATAATTAGGAGCATGTAAGATGCAGAATGATCAAACAGGGTGAGACCCAGATGAGTTCACTGTCCTCATTGTCAATGAGGAGATTGATGAAGCAATCTAAGGAAAGCACGATGGAATTATTTTAGTAGAAGTCTGAGGAGAGAGAGAGACAGACAGACACAGAGACGGAGAAATGCTTTATAAGATGGAGAAAAGATGGGCTTGTCTTATGCTGAACCTAAAGAAGAGACTCAAGTTACAGGAGAGAACAGAGGTAATGATACCACAGGTTTCAGGTGAGGAGCAAAAATATTCTGTTTCCAGCAACTTCAAAAAGGGCTAGTTTCCATCAGAGAGCAGGAAGTATATTCTCCTACAAGACCAGGTGGTGAGGCAGAGGGGAGATATGTGTGGGAGATTTCAGAAAGAAATTGAAGATTTTTGTGACTGGTGGGCCCCATTTCCTCTGAGCACTAGGACACTTTTTTAATACCTGGAGTGGATAGATCTAAGGTGGTGTTGAAGACTCAGAAGGACAAAGTACTGAACTGGTTATTCTGAGGCAGAGTGGGAGAAATCCAAGCTGTATTTGAGGATTCATTTGAATTAGACGTCACTAACGGTCAGGTCCTGCTCCTGCCACTGCCTTTCTTGTGAATTCTTATTTATTCTTCAGAGCTTTTTATCATCACTTTCCAATACTTGATGCATTTTTGAACCTCTACCCTTGAGATGAATGTCAGGAAAGAGCCAGGTGTTGAGTAAACATCTGTCAGGAGAATAAGTATTCCATGGAGCAACATGACCAATTCCTAGAAGAATGGTCCAAGATAATGTAGATAGAAGTTTCAGTCGGTGAAATCAATCTTTGACTTCTTCTCATGTCTCCTCTTTTGTCACTTTCTGTCTCCTGAGACTTTGCCGTGGCTCTCAGCCTCCCGTTAGTAGATGCCTTTGTCCCTGCTTCATTTCCTACTAAGACATCGCGTCATCAGTTAATGCAGTGTCAGCAGCACAATAAGCCTCCTAGCTGTACATTTCTTCTGAAAGGAGGAGACACTGCCCACTGCTGTGAGCTTGAGTATTCAAGAAGAACCCATCCCAAAACCAGGAGACCTTCTGTCTAGATCTCTTTGCTTTGGTATCTCTGCTAACAGGATCAGTGAAGTGAGTCCCTCAAGCAGAAAACCACTGTTATCAACTCCTTCATTCCCTGAATGAACTGACCTTACCCAAAAGAATTGGTACAGAATTTTTGGCTCACTGCCTTGATAAGGACTGAATGTGTGCACCTAGACATCCATGGTCTGAAGCCTAAATTGTACATCTCTCAATGCCTTTTGCTAGACTGTGCAGCCACCACTTTACAATTCTAATTACTATGCCATTTTTTTGGACTTTGTATGGACAGGGAAAGATGCTTGTAGATTTCTCTGCCACTATCTCTTGTGTTTATCCCTGCCAATATTATTTTAGCATTAAATGTCCATGGAAAGTCTAACATGTGAAACAATGACCCCAGAGAAGAATGCAAATGCCTATTTAGAAAACCAGTAGCCTTAAAACTAAGAGAATGAGGGTTTCAATGGTAATGTTTACTTAGCTACTAGTGTTGGTGTTTTTCTGCTTCACTCGTGTGTTGTGTGCCTTTTTGCTGCCAAAGATCCTTCTCTGACGTGATGCAAATTTTTTGAATACTTTTCGATGATTCTCCTGCAGCCAGGAAACTGGTAACCAGAGCTTACAAGGAACCAAAATTTCCCCTGTAACTAAGTTTCCCTGTGATTTCATTGCTGTTATTCATCTTGAATGCCATGAACAAATGGCAGACTTTTCCCTCCTGTGAATGTCTGATTCCTAAAATGGGAATCTGGGGCTCTTTATCTGTACTTTTGAGCCCAATTCAATTGCTTGTTTCTTGGTGACCTCGCCATGCTTTTCCCGGGATCCCTGGGATTGGGAAGTAAATTCTCAAGGCTAGGTTTACCTGAAAGACCCTAAAGCCAGCTCACTTGAGTCATTTGTCCCCAGGTTTCCTGCTTGTCCCATTCCTCACCCCCTCACCCACATATTCACGGTCATGCTGGATCTGGGTTCTTAATGTGACTTTACCCATTCCACGTCAGCTGTTGTCACATGGGAGAAAGAAGAACATGAGTATCACCACTGTCATCTGTAGCTTTCTGGTTTCTGTGAGATCTGTTATCTCTTGAGCTCTTTCCTTCCTTGTTTCACTTTATACTTTTCCTTCTCATCCCATAAACTAGATATCGGGAGGTAACATACCAATCGAGATTTAGAAAGAAACAAACAAACATCAGCTATGTACCTAGGTCTTGTTTTTAGGACAAAATTTACAAAAACACTGACTTGAGCTAGGATCCCATGTAGAAGAAACGGCCCCAGCAGACCTGTTTGCACAACTGCAACATGCTTGAGATGGTCTGAGTTTAGCCTGATGTGATCATCATCCCTAAAAATAGTTTATTTTATTTTGTTAACAAAAGCTAGACAAAGCTGATAAAGTCAGCTGAAAGAGTCAAAAGAGGAAAGCTCATAAATCGTAGCATCCCATCCACTCACAAAGCCACAACACCGTGTAGTGAGAAATCGCAAAAACCACAGATCACAAGCTCCGTGCTGTGAAAGTGGTCAACCTTTCCTCCTTTGGCGAGATGGAGCGCTTGAAAGGAGCATTCTCTGATCCCCAAAGCAGCTCGGGTCATTCCACCTCCCAGGCGTCTCTCAGGACTCTGACGGAGAGAGGACTGAGATCCAAGCGAGACTCGCTGTGCTTTCCAGGCACTCAAAGCAGCAGAAAAGCTGCTCAGGGAAATAATAGTTACTCCCACAATTAATTTATTTAATTCCCTCTTATCCTTTCTCTTTCTTTTCATACAGGCCTAAACATATGCACACATAATCCTTCCTTCTCTTCTTTCTTTTCTCTTTTCTTCCTCTCCCTGTCCTGCTTACTCCTCTCCTTTCTCTTCCTTCTTTCTCTTCTATTTCCTCTCTCTGTCTCTGTCTCTCTGTGCCTCTCTCTCTCTCTCCTTCTCCCTCCCCTTCTCCCTCTCTCTCTCAGCTTCCTCCAGTCTCTGCCCATGGGCCCTAGGCTTCAGATTCTTCCTTTAGAATAATTCCTCCTGAATGAGGACCTCTCTATCACAGACCATAGGCCTATTGCCTTGGGAGCAAGACGACCACATCCTTCACTGGGAGACATCTGCCCTGGAAGGCAGGAACAATAAATAGCTATTCTGGGGAAGAAGACCCGGTTAAGGTTAATACTCTCACAGGCAAACAAGGGCTCGTATCACCTGCTTTCAGGTAGGTGTTTGATGGACTCAGTGCTGTTCACACTTTCAGAATCATCTCAAGTGGCTTCTGTCAGGTCACCTGGGGCAGAAACTTAGCGGCCTGTCTTCTAGTTTTCCCTTCTTCCCATTCAACCAGTGGCCCCCTACCGAAGCCTCCAGATTGGGAAATGCATTTAAAATGCTGAAAAGTATGTGTGTAAAAGACCAACTGATAAAGCACATGCAGGTCCTCTCGGTTCTGATATTTGCTCTTTTGGTGCCTTATTCCTATCTACCTTTTCTGGGTGGGACCTAGATAGAACTCCAAGTAAAATAAACGTATTGTGAAATATATGATACACAGAAGAGGCTGAGAAGTGTTTAAGTAGCTTAAAGAATAACAATGAAGTAATAGAATAAACAGCCAGGACTGTTCTTAGCATCTCCCAGGAGCCATGCCTTTCTCCTTCGCCTTGCTAGAGCTAATTTCTCACTTTAAGTTTCTGTTCATTATCCCCAGCTTTGCTTTAGATTTATGTGCATGTGCAAGCCACTAACTGAGCTCTCTCTGCCTTTGGTGGGTCAGATGGTGATTCTTTTGCATAAGGCAAGAGAATTTTTATTCGTTTGAGGATGGTAACAAATTGTTCTTTTTAGGAACAAGAAATACTACAATATGATGTGTTTTCCAAATACTTAACCAGAGAGAATATCAGCACGTGTGTAAGGGAAGAGCTTTGGGGAAAGCCTAGCACTAGCTCCACTTCTAGGGCTCTGTCTTTGTTTCCATTTCCTTCTATTCTGTGATGGAAATATAGCCCTCTATTATGTGGAACTGATACGAACAGCTAACGCCACTGGGGAAGTGGTGACTGATGCGGGATTTCCAATCTGTGGCAGTCTGCTATGCAAAACGGCTCGGGGTGTGGTGAGTGCCGGCGCTGGCGTCCCCTGCATTCCTGTCCACTCATCTCCATGCCCATCCCGGGAAGCCAGGGTCTTCTCTCATTTTCTAGAACCTTGCACATCTTCAGAACCCATCATCCACGTTGACTAAGCTTAGGATAGGTCTTTTTAAACCACACCCACCAAAATAGTAGTGGAAATCCGAAAGGTGTTTTGAGATGTCTTTCAACACGAGTAGGTGTTGCTAAGTATAGATTTATCTATTTTTCATAATAAATAATAAATATTATTTCATAATAAATGTGGGGTACTCCGTAATCCACAAAGGTGTCTGAGACACATCTGTACTATTATAATGAGTAAACAACACACTGCACATCTGCGTATTCACCACTCGGCTTTAGCAATAGAAGGTAAGTGTAGTCTCAGTGCTCTTGCTGTTAACTGCAAAGGTTAAACTGCTTCCTTATCCCTCACCAGAGGGAACCAATGAATTTGGTGTTCATCACTCCCTATTTTTTTTTTTTTTTAGAGTTAACACATACTACCTGCACAAATAATGTGTGTGTAGATACTCTAAATAGAATATAGCTTTCTTTGACCTTGGGAGGATATATGTATATGAAATTGCATATAATCATATTTTCAAAAATTTGTTCCTTTTGCTTAAAACTATATTTTATATATTCATTCAGGTTGATGTCTGTGTCAGTAGCAAATGTGTCGGTAGCCATGGTATTTCTCTGGATGGATTCATTTATTCTGCATTTTGAATTTTTTCAAGTTTGGGATTCCACAAAAAGCACCGATACCAATTTTTGAGCATTTGCCCCTGTTGTACATATTCGAGATTCTCATCCTACAAACCTAGAATTGGAGCTGCTGAGTCACGTGATACGAGTGTTCAAATTTGTAGGCAATGCAAGCCTGTTTTACAAAGTTTTAGTACACATTTAAACTTCCACCAGATGCAGAAAAGAATTGTTGCTCAATATCTTCTTACATGTGGTGGTGTCTAATTGTTTTTTCAATCTGGAAGATGCAAACTGAAATCTCACTGTGATTTTGTGCATTTATTTGTCTAATTATCAAAGGAGCTGACCTTCTGCTCGTGTGTTTATAAGTCATGTTTGTTTTTGTTTCTGTAATTCTTTTTTGGGGAGTCTTTTGGCTCATTTTTCTATTGAATCTTTTCTCTTTTTCATAATAACTGCTGGGTTTCATTAAGTAGTCAAAGCAGGGCTAGAAGAAACAGGCACAATTCTTAGCAATGTGTAATTTATCTACTTCTATAAATTACATGTGATATATCTTTTTATTTTGTAGCTAATTATTTCACCTTTTTGGTCTTAACAAAGAAGTGGTCTTAATTTTAAAATCATAGCATTCTTCAATCTGTTCCTTCAGAATTTGTGCATTCTAAACTGTTTCTAGATATGCCCCATGTTTTTCATTGGAATTACATGGTTTCGATGTTCACAGTTATGTATTTAATCCTCTTTGAATTTAATGTTTGTGCATATTGCGAGGAGGGATATAATTACAGGTTTTAAATTTTAGATGTAGCATTCACTGAATAGTTCATTTCTTCTTCATTGATCTCAAATACTACTGTTGTCATAAATTAAGTTTCTGCAAACCTGTGGATTTGTTTTTAGGTTTTCTCTTCTTTTTCTCCTATTTGCTTATTAAAGTGCAACATCACATTATTAATAAGTAGCTCTACAATAAGTCTCAATAGCTAATGGAACAAATTCTTCTGCCCCCACCCACAGAAGCACATAGGCTATCGTTACCCTTTGTTCTTTGATATAAATTTCAAAACCGTCTTGTGATGTTCCAAGAAAAAGCAAGGATGTGTTATTATAGTGAAATTACTACTTAAGTCTTTTTGAGTAGACTGGTGACTTTGTGATTTAGATTTTTCCCTCCAAGAACATAGTTTATTTTTCCATTAATGGAGTAAATAATAAACCTCAAAAAGCTCTACTATTTTCTTGGTAGGTGCCTTTCATATGTTTTGTTAGATTCATTTGTATGTGTTTTCTATAATCTGTTACTTTTGTGAAAAGTGTTTGAATCTATATTTTCTATCTGAGTGCTTGATATGTAGAAAGGCAATTGACTTTGATAATTAGTTTGTTGGCAATTTTATTACGAATTTATCTGTTGATATTGGGGGCTTCAATGTGTTCAGAATGAGAAGTTGATTTTTTTCTCTGTAATTCTGAAAATTTCTCTCTGTGGTTTTGTACCTTGATAGTTGGAACTTTGACTACATCATGGAGGGGCTGAGACAGTGCTTATTTTTGTCATGCTCATGATCTCAAAAGGAATAATTTTAAACTTTTACTATTATGTATGATGTTTGTGCTATAGTTTTTAGGTATTCTTTATCAAGTTGGAGTCATTCTATTTCTATTTTATTCCTTTTCTGAGAGTTTTTTTTAATCATGGATGAATATTGAACTTTATGGGGAATCACTTCTATGAGTATAATATACAATTTAATATATATATATATATATATATATAATTATATAGTTTAATCTCCTCTAACATGTTAAAGTAATAAGTTATAATAATCCTAGCCTATAATTTTCCTATTTTAGTTTGTCCTTAACTAATTTTTATATCAAAGTTATGTTAGTCTCACAAAATATGCTAGGAAGTATTTTATGTTTTCCTATTCTTGATGGAATTTATACAATAAATGTTCAGTAGAATTCATGAATAAAGTCTTCTGGCACATTTCCCTCATGAGGAGTTTTTAAAATACAGACTCAATTATGGTATTAGGGATTTCTATTTCCTCCTGAGTAATTTTTATTTTCTATTTTCTACAAAGTCATATAATTCGTCTATTAACAAACTTGTTAGCATAAGGTTGCTCATAATATTCTCATATATTTTTAAGTATCTAGGAGGACAATATCTTGTATCTATGTCATTTGTTTGAGCTTCCTCTCACTCTTGCTTGACAAATCTCACTAGAGATTTCTCTCTTCAAATAATATTTTTTAGATTTTTGAAATTTTATTTTATTTTAATTCTTGCTTTTATTATCTATTTTTTCTTTCTTCAGATTTGTCTGTTATACTGTTTTCAATTTCTCTAGCTTGAGTATTTAGCTTATTTAATTTTGAATATTTCCTTTTTCTTCGATGAGAACTATATATAACCTTTCTAGGTATCTTCCCAGAAGAGCTAAAGACAGCATATTACAGTGACATATGCATATCAATGTTTATAGCAGAACAATTCATGATACCTAAATCTTGGAAGCAGTTGGTGTGTCCATTGACAGGTAAATGGATAAAGACATGTGGTACCCATGCACAGTGGAATACTCCTCAGCTATGAACAAAGATAAAGTCAAGAAATTTGTAAGAAAATAGATACATCTGGAAAACATAGTGTTAACTGAAATAAATCACCCACAAGCTTAAATATGTATTTTTCTCTATAAACTGCCTTTGTTGTAGTCTACAATTTTAAAATATAGCTTTTTTTGGTTAACTATAAGTAAACATTGAATAAATAAAACAATTACCCTGACATTTTATTTACAGGTTCTGACAATGTGTTGCGAGCACTAAGGAATAGAATATGGCTTTCATAATTTATAAAGTAAGTATTCTCTTAACTAACATAAACCTCAAATGAATAACTCCATAATTTCCTTTCCTCTTACACATGCATGTGTTAAAACAAAGACAAAACAAAAACACAATTAGCACAGTTGAAATCAGAAAATGCTCTCTCCTAGGGCCCCTGGTCTTTTGGTATATACATTTGTCATCTAAATCATGGAGGAGACAGAAGTGATCTATAGCTAGAAAAGCCAAGAACAGACATGCTTTTTGTGGATTCTCTTCACTATTGGCCCTGGGGAGCCCAAGAATGTGACTTGGCTTTTTTTATTTAATTATTTTGGTACCAGGAATCAAACTCAATGATTTAGTTTTAGATTTAAAGCTTTTTAAAGCTCTGTATCTTTGGAAAGTCATTTAAACTTAACAAGCCTATTTCCTTGTCTGTGAACTGAATGCCATAAAGTCAAGCACTTAAAACTTATCCAAGAATTTGAGCATGTACGCGCTTTTAAAAGCTAAAATGCTTCACTGGTATAGAGTATAACTTTTACCCTATGGCAGTATTTCTCAGTTTCTTTTTATGTCAGTTCTTTTTCTCAGCTGTATTCCTATTTCTCTGAAGAAGCCTTTACTCTCTTCAAAAAGTTTTCTGCTTTTGGGGCCAAGACTTAGAAATTTCAACTTCATAGGTTCAAAACCCTTATAGATCATGAATTTGAAGCTCTTTGTTTTGTAGTTGAAAACCCAAAGGTCTAGGAAAAGATTATCCTTAGATCTATAAATGTTGGGGGTAAAATTTCCTAGAGTCAAAGGCATGGCAAACTAAGGCCTCAGCACTTTTCATCTGGTGTTGTCTACGATATTCTTACCTGGTGACTCAGTTTTTATTTTAGTTTTTATTTAAAGTGCTTTGGCTGGTAATTAACAACCTTGGAAGAGGCAGTTTATGCTCACCACTCTATCCAACCATGACTTTCAAGGAGCATACTAGAGAGAATAATTTCACTAAAAGACTTAAAGATAGCTGTGCCCTTTGTCTTCAGAGTACCTATGAATTAAAGATTGAATCTCCAGGTGCCTAAGAATTTAGAAATAAAGGAAATTCCAGCCAACAAAATACATCCCTACCTTGCTGAACCAGATCTCTGGAAGCTACACTTGAAACACAGTATGTGGCAATTGGACAGGAACTATCTTTTACGTTGTCATTTATTTTGTCACCCTGCAGGAAACAGCTTGTAGATGTAGCGGTGAGTCACTTACAAACTCACGGAGGTCACTGGATTCATGTTGATGGATCTGGCATCAATAGTCACCCACTGAGGTTCGTTCAGCGTGTCCGTTTAGAAACTTTACTGATACCAAATGTGCTCCCTAAGGTGACTGACATGGGGTCACAGCACCTACATACATGTAGGAAGAGGGTTTTCCCAGATCTGGTAGCAGCGATGATCTGGGAGGAAAGGGTGCATTCCCACATGGTCCAGTCACTGCAGCATCCTTAACAGCAGAGGTAACCCTTGCTTGTTTAACCCAGCTCCAGGGGCTGAGCGCATTCAAGGAGAGGCAGCAGGCAGGGGTCTGGTGGGTCACTTCTGGTCTAGCGGCTACAAAGGGGTTACGGGGCAAGGTCGGCGGCCAGGGCTGCCTGTGCACGTGAGCAGTCTGGGCGACCTCTGTCAGGCTCCAGCATCCTCTAGCTCAGAGGCACCAGGAGTCTAGTCATTGTGCACTGTAGAGAAATCAAAGAATTCCAGAGCGAGGCCCTGGAATGCCTGGCTGCCTCCCAGCTCACTTACTAAGAAATAAATTCCATTGTTGTCTCACTCTCTTTTCCGTACTCTCAGAATCAGCGCTTACTGTACGCCAGCATCTCTTTCTCCCTGCAAGGAGACGGCTGGGGTCACAGCAGGAAGCACGGAAATCTTAGAACATAAACTCAGAGTGTTGCCCGCATTTGTCTTCTGCCCCAACCCGCCTGTCCTGTCAGGGACCGTGGGCTCCGTGACTTTCTCCATGTGCTGTACCATGGCGTGGTCACTGTTCCAGTGACTCTTTGAACCTATCCCAAGCTCGTGTCAGATAAACCCATGATCGATTCCCCGCACCATACTGAAGAGCGCAGGGTAATATCACACCTTCAAGCTGCACGGGCTGGTAAACAATACAGCCTGTACCCGGCTTCATAAACACACCGCCCTCTTACAAAGGCTGTTGCAAACTCAGTGTGATAGGACTTGACCTTAAAAGCTATAGACAATCTAGTGGAGCACAGACGGCTTCATAAAGCACAATCACTTCCTGGAATTCTTGGGCCAGTGCAGTCGGAGCCGTGCAAATCCTGTTTTCCTTGCATCGTTTCCTGCATGTGAATATCATCAGTCTAGCAGGTCTGTAACCATGGCACTTGTAAATAGCCAAGGGGCGACTTCTGATAAAGGCTTGCACTTTTAAGAGGTCTTTTTTTTTTCTTTAAGAGAAGCCTAAATCAAACCCTACAACTACTGCTGTATGCCGAAAACAAAGCTGGCAAACTGCAGCTTCAAAAACAGACACATTTGGAGCCAAATATATTTTTAAATCACCGCAGGAAGCGAAATAGATGCAGGTGGTATTGAGGGTAGTGTGAGCTGTTCTTCCTTTGCTGTAATGTAAATTTCCACAGCAAATCCATAAGGGACAGGCAGAGGGACACAGACCAGAGACTCAAATGATTCTTTCCACAGTATGTTTCCTTTGCCACTGGAAGAGGTTAGGAAATCTTAAGTGCTTGTCCTTTAGATTTTCTGATCAGTAAGAAGGAGAAAAAAATAATTAATGTTTCTAGCACTATTCAGTTTAAAACCATTAATCATCTATAGTAACATTTGGACAATTCTACTCCTATTTCATTTGGTACACAGAAGGTTCTTATTTACTTTTTAAGATGGTTAAAAAAAAAAAGCATTGAGACATGCTTTAAAAATAGACTGCTTTGAGCTTCCACAGGAAACCCAAGAACATATTTTCTAGATTTGGTGTAACTGCTTCAAATGCATAAAATTGAGGGTGGCCGAATCCATCCTGATTCTGTAGTCTTGTGCATGACTGAATGATGGTTGCACTGGTTAAAATTTCCAACAGACTGAAAACAGGTAGTATTGGATACAATGCCAACACCTTGTTTAAAGTTCAGGAAGATATCCTAGGGAGAAAATAAAAGCACATACGAGGCGCCCTGTTATATTTTTTCTAGATGTCTATTGGATTTCTTAAACCCAGAAGTCTTTTTTGAAATTCTACATTATTTTTAAACTGCAAGTTAAATTTGTAATATCTGGGCAATATTTCAGTCAAGTACTAAGGATCAACCTAGTCCTATGGGAAAATTTACACCTTCTATTATTCTAATGTGTAATGCACAATAAGATCTAAGTATTTTAGAATAGCAGTTAACAAAATAAAGTCCTATTTAATCTGCTATCCTAAAAAATAGCATTATTATTTTCCAAGAGTTTATTTGCTTTGAAATCCTTGCTCTCAGCTGGGCATCGTTGCCCATGCCTATAATCCCAGCATGCTAGAAGGCTGAGGCAGGAGAATTGCAAGTACCAGCCCACCTTGGGCAACTTACCAACTTAGTGAGACCTTGTCTCAAAAAAAACGACTGAGAATGTAGCTAAGCGTGAAGACCCTGGATTCAATTCCCAGAACAACAACAACAGCATGTTCTCATTTTCCATGAAATGACTGTATATTCCAGTATGACCTGGCTGTTTTATAGTCTCAGTGCTTTCCTAAAGCAAGCAAGGTTTAGAAGTTTCTTTGTCTGCAATCACAAAGCTAGCAAGTGGCCGGGTCAGCATCTGAGTCCAGGTGTGCATGGCTACAAGGCCATTTTTAACACCAGCAATGCAATGGAACCAATGGCTGGCATCAGGATGCAAACATTCTTAAATACCTGGAGAACAAGAGGGAAAAAAAAAAAAGGACAAAACTAATGCCCACAGGCCCAGGTGGCTGAGTCCCGAGCTCTGTTCTCAGGGTTACGCCAGGCAGCTACATTTCTGCATACTTGGTTACTTCATGGGAGGTAAGGAATTCCTAATTGGTTTAGAGCAATAAAAGAAAATATATTCTACTTCTCCAAACTCCAGCACCGCAGAGGAGAAAGTGTATTTGTAAATCACTGTATTCAACCAGTTTTACACAAATGAGTGACTGTATATGGAGTATTAAAGGACCTGACTTCTCTAAGTGTCTCTTGAAGCACCTCTTCCCTGATTAGTGAGAACAAGAGCAGGCAGAGAGGTGTGGGCTGGTACACCCCGTGCTGATGGGGGCCCCATTACCAGACTGTCTCACACCAAATTCGGGCCCTTGGCGAGCATACACGACCTCCTCCGCAGCTAAAAAGGGACACGGAGTCCTACTTTGGAATGAAGGTTGGCTTTATGTGCTGTACTTGTTTTACAGAATTCATTTACAAGCATAGGCAGGAGATAGCATAGCTCCTTTTCATGAGGGTCCCAAGGAGCCACGGGCACACAATGTGACTTCATACCACAGAAACAGTGCAAAGCAGAAGACTGCTTCTAGCATAATAAACAAGCCACGGTCACTGTGTTCTTGACATCTTGTCAATTCTTTTTCAAGTAAGATCAAAAGTAATTTGGGCATATTTTGAAGTGGGTGTCTGTCTGAATGAGGCAAAAACCATTTGTCTGGCAGTTCAATCTCATAGAATTGGAGGTTTGATAACCAAATTGAATACTTTTTCCAGAATTTTGAGGACATTTCACCTGAGAGTTGCATTATTTTAGTTCTACCTATCATGAAATTCTTTCACTTCTATCTCTAGGATTATATCAATTATAGTTTATATTAGTTTCTTTTGGAAATTTCACTAAGCCCAAAGCCATGATGAAACAGAAATTAAGTTTTCAAATTATCACTGGATATCTCTCAGGTTGTGCAGGCTTACAAATTTTAAGGATTAACTCATGACTGGAATATTTTTGATGGGTCCCTGAGGAACTTTGCTTTCTAAGAGAAGCTGTGAGTCACCTCTATTTTTAAAAGGCAACAAGCTAATCATCAATATTTGCTCTTGAGTATCAAGGATCATTTTGATGCCTGTGAGAAAAAAATGAATCTTAAATCCTGGTACTTTATGTTTCTAGATTAGGGATTAGTCACATCCCACGAAGAAACTGGAGATATGGGATTTTAGCCACTTTATATAACAGTGACCACATTATAAGCCAGATTGCGAAGGAAGATAATGGTAAAGAAAAGGCAAATTGAAATTGCATCTCGAGGCCATCATGGTACATAAAGTAGACACAGAAGGGTAAATATTGCATAGTTTCTCTAATATGAAAAACCTAAGGTATAGATACTTTAAAGAGCAAAATCAAATAAATGCTAGGAATTAGGGAGGTAGGCTTAGGAGTCTGGGGGTGGAGTGGGAGACAGAAGAAATGGGAGGGAGAGAGAAAGTAAGAAGAACCAAGGTGTGATATGTACACGTAACAATTCCCCATGTATTTATTATGTATGGGAAACATACTAATAAATAGGTAACAGATTACAAATTATTGCAAACAATGGGCTGTCAGAGCCACACACAATGAGTTGAAAATGTCCACATCCTGCTGCATATAGAGTTTGCTTCACCAAAGAATAATTTTTTAAAAAAGGCAAATTGCACAGCGCCCTGACTGCAGCAGGCCTCTGCTTTTCTGCTCTCTGTAAGCACAGTCTCTTCCACCGTGGTGTGTCAGCTTTGTGTAACCCGTCCTGATTTCTCCAGCTTTTTTCAGATAGTCTGTGTGATGGCAGCCATCAATGCAATTGCACTGGAAGTTGAGGCTGAATATTAGAGAAATATCCAGCTGTTTGCAAAAAATCAACTCTGTCTTTCTTTTCTTTTGAGGATATACAATGGATATTGTTTTCTACAATAATTAGGATATCATTTGATCCACAAACAAGAACCTAGGCTTTCTTGGTCTTACGATTTCACCTACAATCATCATCATATTTCTCTTGTAGAAATGCGTGCCCTTTTGTTTATGAGACAGGAGATGACTCAGTTATCATAACTCAGTGGATTAATATCAGTTAAGGAAAAGCAGTTGAGACTTACATCCAGACAATGTGGGCATTATTTTTGGTAAAGGAGTTAAGGCATGAATACAAGATATGACTCGAACACAAGTTGAGAAAGGTGAATCCCACAAGACAGACATGGATCAAGTGCTAAGGGAGATGCAATTTGAATATTAATAGACTTGAATGTACATTCAAGCCATCCTGAAGGTAAGAGCAAACTGGTATCGGAATGCTTTAATCCATTAATAGATCTGTTGATCTGTGATTTCATGGAGTCCTTAGTAAATTCACTACCTGCTCACAGAAACAACCAAAACCCAATGTAAGCCCGGTTTATCTCCTTATTCATTATTGGCACTGGGAGCTTCTTACAGACTTCTGAGAGGCCTATTTGCACCAGTTGAAGGAAGATAGACCACATGTCATAAACAGTGTCTGGATAAGCTCTGGGAAAGCTCTCATGACTAACAAATACTCTGTGTCACAAAAGGAAACATCTTGCTTCAAGTCAAAAGTCTCTCGTTGATGTCATGTTTTCTAGAGAACCATTTTGTACAGCTGTGGTCTGACCCACAATAGTCTGTTGCGTACAAATACCTTGAATATGTTGTTTCCAACTTCTCTATAAATAGCCAGAGCATGATCCACAGTTGACTAAGCTTGTAGATTTAAGCTCAGAGACAGACCCAGCCCTCCTGAAAGAAGCAAACCTCAATGGGGTACTTTTCCTGATATATTCAAGGAGAAAGTATGATCAGGTTACTCTGAAAGTGTGACCAACTCAGCCCACACGAAGGTAGAAACTTTCCACTGCACACAGATTGTGGCATTTTCAAGCAGACTTTGCCACCTCTTGTTAATTCTTTCCCAGAAGATGGGATCAAACAGATGTCTTCTTTTCTTAGTTTGTCTTTCAAGCCAAAGCAGGACACATTTTGACAATCACAGATTGTCTATGTTACCAATAAAGCCCAAGGTGGGCAGGGCTCTGCTACTGCTAACGGAGAGCTCGAATCCTCTCCTGTCTCTGTGCTGGGTTCTGTCTGTCCTCCTTAGGAATCTTAGCCTTCAGTGGTGAGCGAGGTCATCAGAGTGAAATGATAGATGTAGAGATGTTAGAGCTTGGAAAGTTATTTTTGAGAACTCAAAGAGTTGAAGAAGAAGAAAAAGACCATTTTCAGATCTTCTAGGATTTATTGCTCCCCCAGTAAGGGCACAGTTGAATAACAGAATAAGTGACTACTTGTCAGGAATATGATTAGGAACATCTCAACCAAAATCCAAGTAGTTAGAAAGGGATTCATGAGAGACAGATGTTCCCTGAGATAATTCCTGCCAATGAATACAGATTTGGGCTTAAACAGACATGGAATTAGGTAACTAAAACTAGGGACAATGAAAGGATTAGGAATATATGGTGTATCATCTGTATATTCTGAAAGGCTACAGATATTACTCATTTTTGAAAACAATACATGATTCATTTCTGCCTCTCTTGGTCATCTTGTATAGAAGTGGAAATCAGAAGACTCTCTACAGTAGCGTGGTGACCAGTTCTATTCTACATCATTTTATTAAAATGACTGCTATTTATAAGCTGATGAATTGTACCAAGGTTTCCATTGTTTTTTCTTTTTAATTGAATCACATTTGGAACAAGAACTAAAAAATATCATTGCAAAGTGATGAACTGGATTTCACCCTGGCTGATTCAGGCCTGGGCAATGGCTCTTGAATTCTTGCTTATGAGGCTGAACTGTTGATTCACTGAACATCAGCAGTGCTATGTTGCTCTATGCTGGTGTAGTGAGAACTGGAACCCTTAAAAGGCCCAGAGTGAGAAAATATCAGGATGTACATTGCCTGAAGGAGAAGACACTTCAAAATATTTAGACAGGTACACAGAATAAGGGGTGTCAAACTCCTTCCCTATGCCAACTCTCCTGTTAGTGAGAAATTGGCCGGGCTCTCTCAAATCAACAAGTGATTCTCTGTCTCCTAGTTTAATAGAGAATGAAAATTGCCTTAAGGGTAAGGTGTGGGGCTCAAAATCTGAAGTAAAGTTAGTAAAGTCTAGAATTTCTTTGATTTTTTTGTGTTAATTTCATTATTTTTATTTGGAAATTTGTGGTATATGGCTTAAGTTACATTTGAATCATCCTATCTATGCCTAAAATCTTGCAATATACATTTTGGATATCTTATTTTATTTTTTGAGATGAAGTAAGCGATGCTCTTGCCTCAGCCTCCCCAGTAGCTGGAACTATAGGCTTGTATTACCATGACCATCCAACAGGAAATGTTAAGGAATCAACTATTTTTTAAGCAATCAGTCATTATGGGACTATATAATATATGTATCTAATGAAAATTACTTCCAAAAGGTTCAGTCTTGTGCTCAGGCAGGAGTTTGTGGTGCAGTCATTTTGTGAGCAAACAACCTGGTGGATGACTCAATCTCCAGGGATCAGGGGGAAGAAACCCTAAATCACATTTTCTGTGAACAAAAAATGCAACTTAATTTTTCGATCTGCAATTCTGGAGAACTCTCTTTCTCTAATAAAGGTGTTCCATAAGAGCAATAAAAACAAGCCCCAAATATCCTGGGAAACTAAGTTACTGAGGGCATCCTCCCATACACAGCATGCACAATCCGGTCCTGTGTGGAAACCACAGCACAAAGTCTCCTGTTACCCATCTTCCTCTTGGGGTGGGTTGGGGGTGGGGTGGGAGTGGGAAGGGACTGGAAGGCTGAGGAGAGGAGAAGGTAAATGAATGGGACCTAACCGTGGGAGATTTAAAGACATAGCAAGCCCTTGTGTCCAAGGCAAAAGAAAATAAGAGCCCTGTTTCTGCCTAAGGAGGATATGTTAGAGAGGTAGAGTATCATGGCTATCTATGCCTATTATCTTGGGAAGCCTAGAGCATGAGAACTGTAAGTTTGAGGCCAGCCAGAGCAGTTTAGCAAAACCTTATATCCAAAAAAACAAAAGTATGTGTGAGGGCTGCCCTTGGGCAAGGATTGAAGAAGAGAGATGAGATGGGCGGTTTCAAAGAGACTTAGCCTTACCTAGGAGGCTCCCTGGCATTCCGCGGAATCACTGAAGCTGCAGTGGCCCAGGTCAGCACTGATAGCCGGAAGCCATCCTTGCTGGGAAGGCTGCGTCATTTGCATTTGAACAAGAGGGCGAGGGCGAGGGCGAGGGCGGGGAAGCAGATGGACTTTGAGTGGTTGGCAGTGAGCTTGATTGCTCAAAATGCCCCACACACCTGAGGCAAACAGCACTCTGAAGGCTGCTGGACTGGAGAGGAAATGAACTCTAGAAAGGAAAGGAGAAAAAAGACACAAAGAAGACTGGGATACAGGTAGCAGGAGATGAAGGGGTAACCCCTGAACTTTTAGTTGTCAGGAAGGAAAGTCACTTCTTTTCCAGCTCCCTAAAACATGTTCACCCCAGTGTCACTGCGTTCTTCGATGTCCAAGGTGGCTTAATTCTTGAGGGGAATTTCTCTGAGTGTTTATATCATGATGCGGGGGCCAGGATGCGTACACTGCAGAGAAATTCTCTGCATAAGTTAGGAGGTTCATGGCAATGAGATGAGCAGTTCCAGAAATTTCTTTCTCCTAAGCACTGCGTGGTGGGCAGGTGCACAGGACTCCTGAGGGCTGCGGTGAGCGTGTCCAAGGGAAAGGCGAATAGTCCGCGCAAGTTTGTAATTTTGTCTTAATTTTTATTTTTTATTTGTGCACGTTTGCAGTAGATAGTCACTTTCATTATGGAGAGTTGGTGCAAGTGAAAAGCCCATCTTAATTCTTTCTATGTCCTAACACCTCCCCTGACTCCATCTCTAGGTCCCCTTCCCATCTGCAAACAAAACAAAACCAAACAAACAGAAACCTACCTCTCTGTTTCCTATCATCTATCCTTTATTTTGCCCTTTAATCAGTTTTTAATTTGCTTTTCTCACATAACAGAAACTTTGGGATATTTAAGCTGATGTGCCTGATTTCTTTCACTTAACATTACTTTCTCAAGGTGGTTTTTAAACTGGACTTAGTGGAAAAAAAAGTGAGAGAGCCAGGGATGTAGCTCAGCAGCATGACACCTGCCTGGCGAGCACGAGGTCCTGAGTCCAATTCCCGATTCTGAAACAACAAAACAAAACAAAAAAACAAAGTGGATGAGGTTGGCAGTCAGGGTCAGTCATCTAAATAACAAGGGCCTGAAACAGACCATCCCCATGACCTTGGTCCAGACTCTCTGCTAAGGGATAACTGTGACCAGTGACAAACACTTCAGAAGTCAGCAGGGTGGCAGGAGTACCCTAAATGAAGAGCTCTCAGTCCAAATCCTTGCTCTCCATTTAAAACCAGTAGACAGGTGTTCCCTGTTCCTACCCCGCCGGTTGCTGCAGGGAATGTGTGGCTTAGCTAAAGTTTAAACGGTTCCATTAAAAAGTCCAGCTCTTGGCAGCAACTTTCTAGGTGAGAAGTAAATGGATGACGTACCTTTAGATACTTCGGGCGTGCTTCTCCTTTGCCACAGCCGTCCCCTCGTCCCATCTTTCTTATCCTCTTTTAAATGAATGTGATCTATTTACTTCTTTGCTTTTCTCTCATTCCTTTTTTAAAAACCTCTTGAAATTCCTTTTGAATTACACAAGAAACATAGATATATTGACAAAGAGAAAAATCCACATATCATGGCTACCAGAGAATAAATGTGAAAGCCCCTTTCATATGTTTCTGGGTTCCCTGCTCACCTTTCCGGAATAAATCACTATCAACTGTTTGATGTACACGCACTTGGCAATATACACTCCTGTACACCTACCCAATCAAGAGAAGTACTAATGAAATCATGTGTCACTTAATGGTGGGTACACCTTCTGAGAACTGCATTGGGAGGCGATTTTGTTATTGTGTGAACATCACAGAGTATACTCACACAAACGTATAATCATTGCATATGCGATTTGTCATTGACCAAAGTGTCATTATGTAGCATGTGTCTGCCTCTATAAACTTGCCCATATGTGCATCTACACACACACACACACTCACACACACACACACAGTGGGAAATTGGTGCATGGGCATAACCGATTTTATTATAATATGTATGTATGTATATGTGTGCATAGGCACATGTGTAAATATACATATATGTGCAAATACATGTTTACTTAGCCAGAATCATCATATTACTTTTCTTATCAAAATCCTCAAGGAATAAGTGAAAATAAATTTCATAATTTATTATTATTTTAGGATAATCATGTCTATTAATATCTAGAAACTCATGTATGAACTATGTAATCAGACATATTTTCAAGCACACATGTTTTTCATCCTCCATTCAATAATAAAAATTAATCAGGGCTAAGTCCCTAATAACAAATCAGGGTCATTCTTTTTATTTATGTGTTGAATGCCCTGAATAAACAAGTAATAACCCTCTGGGAAATTTATAGAATATTGTCCAAAATTCTTGAAACTGTTTGTTCTGTTAGAAAATCCCAGAGGCATGAATTGTTACATGAAGTGAAAAGTACAAAGATTAATGACCTAAGTATTTCAGTTTTAATTTCAAGTCTAAAACTGGAAAGAGATCCACCCACAATGAATGACAATAATGTTGCCTTAGACTGGTAACTTTGATCCTGAAAAGACAATGACTGTATCAGCAAACAAAATCTTTGTTCTCTCTGCTCCATGAAACCTAAAGAAACCCAAACTTAGCAAACAAAACACCTTGGCTTGACATTTCACCAATCAAATGGACTCCCTCTTAGAAATGCTTCCTCTAAGGAATTAGTATAACTGGATGACTCATACACTTGCAAAGTAATCTAATTTTGCTGGAAGCGATATGCCTTCAAGCCCTTAGGAATACAACTCTATTGGACAAGTTTTGTCCAAAAACAGCTAAAATGTTTAAAGATACAATTTGTTTGTTCACCACAGAATAGGTAATACAGTTAAAGTTTCAAAATTTGAAGTTGGGGGTCAGTTTCTAACTCTTTTTATGACACAAGTGTGTGTGGGGGGTAGAAAGGTTCTGATGTGTGATTTTTATCTCCCAAAGTTTTATTCACTAGAAGCTTGGTCTTCAGTGTAGTGGTGTCAGAGTGCTGGCATCTTTAAGAAATGGGACCTAGTGGAGGACAATTAGGTTATGAAGGCATTGCCTTTGGAAGCAATTTTTGGAGGACTTGAAGAATCAGTTACTACTCAAGAAAACAAGTTATTGTAACATGAGCAAGTCTGGTCCCTGAATCTCTCAGGCTGCCTGTCTTGCCATGAGACTTCTTATCCGCTTCTACTGTTGTGATGCCATTTGCCACAGAACCTCACTAGAGTCCAAAAAAGGTAGTGACGTGATCTTAGAAACTGAGTCTGCAAAACTTCACCACTTTTCTAAGGTATTTCCCAGGCTCAGGTATTTTATTATGGCAGCAGAAAGCAGACTGAGATTATGTCAGTTTCTATAAATGAAAGAAGGGCAGAAGGAAACATTTTCAATTTTATTTTACTTTGATGCCATCTATGTATTGATAGCCTGTCATTTCTTCTGAATCTACCCTTGTATATATCCAGGCCAATTTCATCCTCTCTGTATGACAGTGTCACAGACATTTCATGTGTAGTCTACAAAATTACTGAATTCTTGATTTCTGCCTCACTCCCCCCACATATTAAGTCTACACTTATATAAACAGCTTCATCTCAATAAAAGATCCCAATATCTGCCCAGTTGCTTAACTAAAATATATAGGATATTTCTCTACTATATTTCCCTCATGTCTTGTCAATTAACCAGCAAACTTAGTTGATTTCTCTTTCAAATGAATCTGAAATCTTGATTTCCATTGAGTGTAAGCCATTTTTACCCTTTGATTAGAGTACTACACAAGGTTCTTAAATGGTCTTATTTTAAACTTTATTCATTTTCTGCTCTCCAGATAGTACCCAAACTGATCATAAAACCTCTTAATAACTTCCTATTTCACTTGAAAAGGAATCTGATCTTAAAGTGAATTATAAGCAGGATGATCATCTTTTCTGAAGTGCCAAAGATATCCCCGTTTACATCCTTTGATCCAGTGTCCCTTTAACTTTTATTTTCCAAAGTGCACCAGTTGGGATGCAAAGTCACATTCCCAGTGGAAAGAGAGCACATCTGCTTTGTCTTGCCATTGTAAACCCTGTGGACAGATTCCAGAGTCTGAAACACAGCATGAGTTCAATGAGTGAGTGAATAAACATGAAATAAGTAATTTATGATCATAAGTGAGGATACTGTGAGAGTGGTTTAATTTTGGTGTAATAGAAAAAAAAAAAAAACAGTCACAAGAACTCAAAGCTAAACAACCATAGATCTGACTTTGACCTATGACCCCTCAGCTATGGATGACCTTGAAGGCCTGAATCGCAGCCTGAGAACACATCCTCAGGAAATAAAACAAATCCTCTCCTTTAGGAGCTGACAGTCCTTTAGAAAATGTACAAAAATAAGGTATTTTAGGACAGTTAGAAAAGTACAGAGAAGGGATATACAACCTGGAAAAGGTTTGAAGAGGCCTTGTCAGGGAGGCAGTTCCAGAATTGAGTGAGTCAGATGTACATTGTGTCAATTATGATTTACTTCGGAAGTCATGGAAAAACTTATTAAATAGGTAAATGAATGCCGACATACTAAGAAGATTGTATAGTTTTATTTCCATCAGAAGTTTCCAGCTTTTAATCTCAGAATCACTTTTCACTTTTAAAATTTATTGAGACTCCCAAAGGAATTTGGATTACACAGGCTACAACAATTTACATTTAGTATGTTGGAAACTGTAACGGAGACACTTACAAATATTTATTCATTCCTTTTAAAAGATACTAATGTAAATAACTTATTTTTATGAAAAATAACCACATTTCCCAGAGCAAGAAAGAAATCTGGTGAGAACAGTGGCACTGCTTTCCCTTTCTGCAAGCCTCTGGCTTAGAGGAAGACAGCTGGGTTCTCGCGTCTGTTTCTGCATCCAATCTGTCGTGTAGTGTTGATTTCACTGAAGAGAGGATAAGCCAGCCTCCTCGTGGTAAGTAGCTGGAAAATGAAGACTTTGTAGCCCACTTGGATGAGCCCTGTTGTTGCAGACAGTAGCCTCTCTTTGGTTTGGCTGGCATTACGAGGAGGAACACAGCCAGACTGCAGTAGGTAGAAATAAAATCAAGAAATAAAAGCTCCAGTACAGTTGTTCTGGCAACTGTACAGTTAATGAATTTGAACAAGTGCTATCACAGGCTTGGAGGCTGATGTGGTGAGGTGATTCAATTGAAAAGGTCATGGGACCTGTAGATGTTGAAAGTGAGGGAAAGAAGAGAGAAGAGGTTGAGCACACGGAGGTGGAACACAAGCTTCTGTTTAGAGTGAAAAATCCAAATGTGCTAAGGTTTCACTGAAGAAGCAGGTCTCTGTGAGGAATGGGAAACTCCATGTTGAAGGCGGTCTGTGAGTTCCTGGGGATCATCTAGATAGGGGACTTTGGTTATAGGAGTTTGAGATAGAAGGAGATGCTTTTGCTGGAGCCTGACTTTGCAAGTGATCAACAAGCAAGTGGAGAAGAAATATTTTAGACTGGAATAAATTATTCAGAAAGAGCAAGTACCACAAGAGTAGTGAACCAGGGCGAACGTCAGAGACCATGAGGCTTAGGTGTGGATGGACAGAGACTCTCATGGGGTATTCAAGAATGAGAATCACCAAGAATGTGTGTGGTGACTGAAGCTATTCGAGGGCAGAGTTCATAAAAATTCTGGCTCATGAGTCAGCCACACCAGCAAGATCAAGAGCAACGATAACAGAGACGTAGTTATCGATGTATTCAGGACAGTGTCAGTTCCGTGGATTGAAGAATGAGGAACAAACTGAAGTGCAGAGGGTAGAAGTATACATTGGAGGTACAAGTAAAAATGACCTTTTCTACAAATTTCACTGAGATTAGAATGACAATAATGATGCTATAACCACATTAGTTCAAGAGAATTTGTTTGACTCCACATAGGTGAGATCTTAATGTAATTATGAGGTAAAACAATGAAGTCAGTTGAAGAAAGTCATGGAAGACGTGAATTATTAATTATCACAGAATATTCTTGAGGATAAGGAAAAGACAAGAGAATAGTGTATCTTTCTTGCTGTCTTCCAAACATCCTCTCTATTGCAGAGAGAATACAGAAAAAATAGGAAAGATGAAGAGATTTAGCAATAAGCAAACTGTCATTCCTGTAGCTACTAAAGTGAATATTAATACCTTTTCTACATTAGTTAGTATTTTCCTTGTTGCTGAGACCCAATACTCACCATTAAAGGAGGAAGGGTTTATTTTGGCTCATGATGTCAGGAGCTTCAGTCCATGGTCAGCAGACTCAATCAGAGAGACGACAGGAAGAGCTGCTGCACAGGGAAACTGCTCAGAATGTAGCTATCAGGGAGCAGAGAGAGAAGGGAGGTGCTGGGGAGGGAGATGCATCCTTCTAGACCACGGCCCATGTGCTCACTCTGTAGTTATCCATCCCTGTTAGCACATTCAACAGCACACTCATGAGCTCATTCATGCATGAATCTATAGATGACACTGGGTTCCCATGATCTAATCAGCTTCCAAAAGCCCTCTATCTAGAGGTTATTCTCCATCTAAAACCATAGCCAATGTTTAGTAAGATGGTACAAAAATCAAGAAATAAAAGCTCCACAAAAAAACAAACAGCAAGACCAGTAAGTGAGGAGGCAGAAAGAGAGAAAAAAGATTAGGAAGAATGGAAACTATTCTGTCATCCCCTGGTTACACACTATCACCCACATCTTAGGAAGTTGAGGGTATTTGTGCCAAATATCCTTTTGCGCAGAGGAAGCTACAAGAATTTCACAATACAAATAGCAATCTTGGTTTTTCTTAACAAATTCCCTTGTTGTTGTCAGAAGAGTTGAATTAAATGAAAAACTCCTCAGTAAGCATCATCAAACATCATCAACAAAGTGTCATTGTGTTCTGTGTGTTCTTCGGAGTCCTAGTACCTTCTCGCCTTTTTTTTTAAATGAAAAATAAAAAGAAAGGAAATTTTAGGCAAATTATTTTTGGGAAACACTGAGTTAAACAAAGTTAGGCAGATTTCTCAGAGTTGTTATTACAATTACAGGCCTGGAGAATTCTTCAAATGTGTGATAAGAGTGGGCACCATTTTCCTAACTTACTTAATCACAGAATCATTGTTGTCACAAAACTCCTGTGTTTTGGCTCTTGCCACAGATCAGGGTACCAAAAAGTGTGGTTTGGAAAATACTGCTCTGGCCTATCATTCCTCTCAGTTATGCCTGCTTATTCCTGAGTCTTAAGTAGTTAAATTAGTAAGGCATCCCCTTAAAAAAAACTCCATCTTACAGTTTATCTCTAAATAAATACACTATAGATCATATTCATATTTTCCCTGTACTGTTTTCCAGTTGCAATGCTGTGCCATGTTTTGTTTGTATTTTGTAACACCTGCTGTTTGTGAAGCATGACCTACCAACATAGTAGATTCTTAGCAGGAATGTTTTGATTGATTGTTTTATATCATAGATACATTTTTTTTCATGATTTTGCTTTTGGCTTCAGTGGTAAAACCAACGAGAGGACAAAACCAGATAGAGAATTGCTGTTAAACCTCAGGAGGAAACATCCAGGGCCCTGGACCACTCAGGGTCATATAGTTGTGCCGTGGAAAACAACAAAAGTCAATTGAGCTCATGGGAAATGCATCTTCTCTAAGGTTTCTTATCTCTAGACTTTTTATTCCTTTGAAAATTAAAATGTGTCTAATTTCTAATTCCAGCTGCACCCTGATGGAGGGGAGACAGTGTCACAAAAGAACAAAAAATAATTCCCTTCCTCTTAATACATTTACAGTTGGCTTGGGTAGACAAGAGAATTAAATGAAAATCAAATGATATAAAAGTAAAATTTTATTCTGCAATACACATGAAGCACCCTAAGACACTATGTGATAAGAGAAATAAAAATTAATCACCACCCGCACACATAGGCACTCTGAGAAATGTGCTGTACCAAAATGAAGTCCCACCAAGACAGGCGTAGACACAGATGAGAAATGAGACAAAGTCCACGAAGAGCCAAGAAACCAGCACTCTCTAATTGCCCTGGAAGACCACAATCTCCATCCCCAGATTGGCTCATATCACAACAAGTTTGAACTAAGGTCTGGTCTAAGATAGAGACTTCTTCCCTCAATCTGGGTCTCATGAATCCAGTCTGATGCCCAAAACAGTCAACTGGTAACAGCCAGGCATTCCTGACATGACTGCTTGATGAGTCATCTTCAAAACTCTCAAATTTGCGAAGTGTATTGCTTTATTTTCATTCCCGTTTTTTCTCCCCAGCTAGAAAAGCTTCCTGGTGTAGTTCTTCCTGTAAAAACATGATTAATTTTCAACCCTTGATTAGATTAAAATTCCTACACAAGGCAACGAACAGGTTGTTTTGTTCTCTCTCTAGCTGAGAACTCTGGTAAAGAAAGTCACTGGGTGTCTTTTCTAACTCAGGAGAATCTTGGCAACGTTACCTAATGGATCACAGTGTTACAGTCACTGGAATATGTGCTGTGAGTCAACACAAACTTGCCAACTGTGGGCATTTTGAAATGGGCCACTGAGGATAAATACCAAAGAGATAGTAGACTATTTTCCAATCTGCTGCTCCATTTTGATGTTGTTTTATCCTATATAAATTGCCAACATTTATCAAAATGCAAAAGAATATGAAAAGGAGAGATATTCACAAGCCTAGAAATTCTACAGTCAAGACGTGGAACATGAAGTCTAGACAAAAATGATTAAACAAAAAGGAACTGGTTACACATGATTACTGTTTGTTGCTGTATAAGCCAAGTATCCAATTTCAACAATATATTATCCATTGTGGTTTTAGAAGCACACGTTACCTACAGAACACAGCCTTCTGACTATAGCCCACACACGTCTTCCCCACATTGTTTTACGATTTCCATTGTATTTGTTAGATTAATTTTTCCAAAATTAATTTGAAGCTGTTACTACAAATGACACTGTAGGAGGTGCAAGAAGAAAATGATATGCAAATCAGTAAGTGCATTTAATTATAAACAGCCACCAGTCAGGAAAGGCTCAAAGAACTGACAATGATGAGAAGATAGAATAACATAAATGAATAGATCACAGATTTCTATAATTAAACAGAAATATGTAACTATAATATCTAATATTTAAAACCTATCTACATAGAGATAGGCACATACTTCTTATAAACTATTACAAATCTCTGTATTAGTAAGCAAATAAACAGAAAAACACATATGAGGAAAAGGAGGAAATAAAAATAATTTGTTAGAATTATAGGCAACTGGGAACAAATGGCTCACTTTAGTTCATATTGAACACAGTTGCAGAAAGCCATAAAGAACTTGAAAGCATTTTATTTCCCTAATTAATTTTGCCTGAAGCCAGAAAATAAATTTTTCTTAATTTTAAAGAGGTGAAGCAAAGTAAAGAGTTAGCAATTAGCCAAATAAATGGAAGTAACAAAAACTCTATGTCCCACTGCTTCCAGATTCCAATTATGATGAGTAATTTTTAATAAAGCAAGTTAAGAGGCATTACAGAAGGTACTGACAAACAGGGACGTAAAAATTGCTAGGTTGTGATTATTTTTCATTTGTACTCTAGGACTTATTTGGAATTGAATTTACTCTTTATTTTTATTTTTTTAATTTTATGTGAAAATAAAACAAAGATTCAGAACAAAATAAAAAGTGAATGAGAAGCATTAATACTCTGAGTATCATTATCTAGGATTTTGAAGTTGAAAGGAATCCATACCAGAAGGCATACATAATAGTTTGGCACTATTGACATCCTCTGGAACCTAACACGCCTACTGGGGAGACATTTGCAATGTCCAAATAAAATAATGTTAAGAGAATAATAGCATTTCCATAATAGTAAAAAATGCATGTTTCCAATAATACAAGTTATCTTTAAACATCATGGACAGACAATGCATAATAAATTTTTAAGAGCTCAAGAAAAGAATTACGAGCTCCTCAGACACCAAACCCGTTTTGTCATGAGTAGGAATCAAGTACAGCACTGATGACTAGGAACATTCAACAATAGCCCATTCACTGTCTTTTCATAGTTACTTTGAAATAATGTGATTATCTATGTTTTAAAGAATGTGATTATGCAATACTTTCTTGACTTTTAAAATTGTTTATTCTTCATTGACATTTTGCTCTAATAATGAGGGTTAACATTATTCCATGCGTCTTCATACCTACTCCAACTATTAATAACTGAACCATGTGGGAGAATGAGTTCATCTTCTTTTTTTGTATAGCTGATCATTTTTCCTGGAGTTATTGCTCTGCTTTTTAATTTGTTTGCTTTTCTGTGCAGCTAATATGAAGTCCTCAAAACCTCCCATCAATCCACAAAACTCCTTTTCACATAGACGAACACATACATCCGTGGAACTTAGCAGATCGGTCTTTCTCTTGGAGTTAATTATCTAGGGATTTTCCCTCCCATCTCAGTTCTCCTCTGCATGGGCTGCTCTCCAGGCTTGCTCTTGACCGTCCTCTGGGAACATTTCTCTCTTCCATTCTAGAAATTTCTTTCATTCCTCTCATGTGTTACATTGCCTGTCACCTGGATCCCACTGCTTTCTCTCTGCTGATATACTCACACCTTCAGAAAGACCTTTAATGACTTTCCGGTAATGCTTTCAGAATGTTCCATCTGAAAAGCAGGGCTTGGCAAACCAGAGACTGAGGGCAAAATCATGGGCTGCTTTCACACAACTCTTGAACTGAAGTGGGTTTCTGTATTTTTGAAAGGTTTCAGATGTAAAACACAGAAATAATGTAAGAGCAATTGTCTGGGACCCATAAAGCATTTGTTATTTCATCTTTTATGAAAATGTCTGCTAACCCCTGGCCCAGAGATCTCTTCTGCTGTTGCAGGCATGTTATCAATGTGATTTACATTCATTTACATGATCTATAATGACGTTCCTGGTGGGTTTCTGGTTTCTTGTTTTGTGGTTTCAGTGATTGATTTGATATCTTCAATGACTAGTTTTCTATATCGAGTTTCCTTGAGTCAGATTTGATATGTTTTTTTAAAAAAATATATCTGTTTGTCCCGATCAGTTCTGCTACCAACTTTATTAACATTTGGACAGAACAAACTTTTGGCTTCATCAATCTATTTCCTCTTTGCTTTCTATTTTACTAATCTCAAATTTAGCTTTATTTTATTTATTTGTTTGTTTGTTTATTTAACTGTTTTTCAAGTTCCCAAGTTGGATGTTTACTGCTTTATATTTTAGCTTTAAAGATTTAAGCTGTATTCTGCCATGTATTTATTTTTCAGCATCACTTTTTTTTCATATTTTTGATATTGAATGATTCCAGTACTCAAGATCTATTTTTATAGTAATTGCTATGTTCTTAAGTACTATTCATTTTTGTTTTATTTTTATGCATTTTATTATTAAAATGCAAGCTTCTTAAAAGGAATTTTCTTGTCTGACTTTCTCAGTGATATATGCATAAACACCAGAGCATAGTAAATTTTCTCAGATATTCTTAAATGAGAACTGTTGCTATTTTTTCCCAAATGTCAGCTGCAATTGCCTTTAGATGGTTTGTCACGTGAAGATAATAATATTTGAAGGCACATAAATCATTGTATTGTGCTTTCTTTTGTTTGGGGTAGGATTAAAAGAGAAATATGTGATCACTGTAATACATAATATATAATGAAAGATGAGGCAGCAGCAAGTTCTGATATTTTAATTCTGGCATAACAATAGAATGTGAGTCCTCGAAAGAAGTTTAGAGAGACAATATTAACATTTATCATGGGCTGAACTCTACCTGCAAATTACCATCACTTACTTATTTTCACTTTGGGCAAATTACTCACCATGCTTCAGTTTCTTCATTTATACATTAGTAATAATAATGATAAATGTAACATGAACATCATAGAAATTTACAGAATTGGATAAGAAATCATTTTGCTAGACTGCACCCTTGATTTAAAATATTCATTTCACTTTCCTTCCATTACTGAATTTGTTTCTACCTTCCTAGTTTGATAAATTCTGAGATTCAGAAATGTCCATTGATTTAGCCCCTTGGAAAGGTAAGAATGGAGTCACAGTGGGTACTTGGATAATAATGCTTTTATGTGTCACTGTTTCTGGGAGTACATACATCAATAAGAAATTAACTGTCAAGCTGGCATGGTACCACATGCCTGCAGTCCCACCACTTGGGTGGCTGAAGCAGGAGGATCATTGTGACTTCAAGGCCAGGCTGGGCTACAGAGTGAGTTCAAGGCCAGCCTGAACTGCACAGTGAGATCCTATCTCAAAATTTTTTTTTTCAATTGTTAAAACAAAGAATTAAACGATACGTGATAACATTCAGGTTTGCCCTTTGAAGAGCCAAAGCTTATTTCCCAAGGCCTTGGACTGGATTCAGCTTTCATTGGACCAAACTGGAAATGAAAAATTGGTTAGCAAACCCATATATGTGCCAGAGTACAGCTGGGAAGTTTTCAGAGATTTCTCCCCTCACTTCCCTTCAATGTCAAGTGCGAAATGAGAAAGTTTCCCGAATCTCGCCTTCTATAGGTGGGTGGATTTCTAGGTTGCTTGATATGCCAGGTTTCAGCACTTATTAGGTAATGATTAGCTACTTCATGCACAGGCAGAAGCATCTTCTTTGGAAACGTGGACATGTGTCCCCTGTATTAGAGGTCATGGTTTTACAGTGAGCAGCAAGCTCCTTGAACATGGCAACCTTTGCAAGCCGAGCCGAGGTACGTGTAGATCAGGAAAGTATTGGCTCTGCTGGACACCATGCAGCCACATCCTTCCCCAGCACAGTGACCTTCCTTTACTTCACTGGCTGCCGGACCAAGGAGATAGAAAAAATTGGATCGCTTGGGCAGTTCTAGAGAGCACCGTCATCACTTTGGGCTATCATTATTGAAACAGCTTCCAACTACTAACATCTTTGAGGGGAGATGTGTGAGACCGCATGGGTCAGGCTTTCCTTTCTGCCTGCTGGTATTTGTTTTTGCCTCTGATGGTATTCCCTGCTCAGTAATATATGCCTTGACTTTGTGACCTGCCTTCCTGCAATAATTCTTTGGTGGAAAAATCCAACAATGCAGCCAACAGTTAGTTCTTCCTCTGGCTCCACGTGCCTGGCCCAGAGATCACAGCTCCTAGGCTTAGCAAACATGTCCAGCTGGGTTACCGTGTTAACCATTTAGGACTCTTTCCCCAGTCCTGGGCCAGGGGCACCATCCTGTTGCCAAGTTTAAGATTTCAGTTAATTTATGAATAGTGGAGGAGGAATGTAACTGAGCAGGAATAACAATCCCTAGCCCGGTGTAACAATCTTCCTTGTTTTTGGAGTGAGAAGTATGGTGATGCTAGCATAGATCATTCATGGATTTGAGAAACAGAGGGAAGATTCATACTGTCAGAAGACATACAAATCTATTCACCGAAATGATCATGAAGACTTTAAACAGAAATGATCAAACTTAATGATGACAGAATATAAGGTTTGCACGGTTTGTGTCACTCAGAATCTTAATCCAGAAAGTAGAATGACTTGTAGCAGTTTATTGTCGCAACAAGATCTAAGGTTCATTTTGAATTTGGCCTGTGCTATCTGTGAGGGGGTGGCCACACTGCCTTGGTTTCCTAGAGTACTATCACCATCATGATGTTAGACCCAAGTCTGACTGTTGCACACTGCTGGAGGGCGTGTTAAATGTAGTCGCAGTTGTGGCCTGCACATCATCAGCCCACAGAAATGCACAGTAGAGTTACCATATGGTCTGGCAATTCCACTTTTAAGTGTATATCCAGAAGAATCGAATGTTGTGTCTTACAGAGATATTTTTACACTATTGTTAATAGTAGCACTATTCACAAAAGCCAGGAAGTGGAAGAAAGCAAATATTCATTTATTGGTAACCAGATAAGATATATATATATATATATATATATATATATATATATATATATAGTAGCCTTAAAAAGGAGGTATATCTTATCATGTGGACAACTCCTGAGAACATTTTTCTAGGTGAGAAAAGCCAGTCACAAAAAGACAAATACTATGTGATTATACCTATATGAAGTACCATCAAATTCCTAAAAATAGGGTAAAAGAGATGCCTACCAAGGATTGGAAGGGATAAAAGAGAAATTTTTATCTAATAGGTATAGAGTTTTAATTCTGAAAGATGAAAAAGTTCTGCAGATCTGTCTCACCATGAAAATGTACTGAACATTACTGACGTGTACACTTATAAGTGATCAACTGGGTATGTATTACATGTGGAGTTTTTTTAGCCACCCAGATGAAAGAATCAAGTTTGTAAAGGACAGAATGATCTTTTCTCTGCCCATCTTGTGAGAATGCAGTTTGAATCAGATTAAAATAATAAGACACATGTGCAATGATACACGGTGTAGGAAAATCTTTCTAGCATTGCTTGTGGTAGCAAATGATTGGTAAAAACCAAGAGTTCACCCACAGGGGCTACCAAGATAATGATGGTATGTCCACAGAATAGAAGACATTGTAGGAAAAAAGCAAATGTTGAGAAATCTGTTTCTAAGAACAATCTCTAAGACAGTAAGGGGAAGAATTCAAAAGCAAACTACAGAGAAGAATGTATAGTATTGCACATTTTGTGTAAGAAATAAGAAACTACAAATCTAGATTTCCACATTTTTGTATTTTTACAAAAATTTTGGAAGGGCACTAAACAGGCTTGTCCAATATTTACATGGAGTGGGGAGGAGTTGAAGTGAGTGGGGGAGAGCGGGGGAAAGACCTTTCACTGTTTTCATTTTCAGATTATTGTTTCAAAACATGGGAATATATTGCTGACTTTTCTCAGAATATTATGTGAAAAGGATGTTAAAAGCTTCAAAGTTTTAGACATGTGTAAGTTGCAATGTTACATCTATGATTGTTAACGACATAGAAATATAATTCTGTGCACCACAGAAGATTGGTTAAATATTACATCATGAATCAAACTCCTTCATGTAAAATCAAGCAGTTTTGATTTGAAATATCAAATCACTTCCCCTCCCTCTCCCAAGATCTCTCCTGTACTAATGCTTTGGTTCCTAAATTTCTATTGGAAATGGTGACCACCTGTCTATGACACTGCCACCATGGTGACCATCCGTGACAGAGCAGATCAGATTGGCGGGGCCAATATCTTCAGTCCTCATTACTCTGCCTCGATAGCTGCATGAAGAGCAAAGGAGGGTCTGCGTCTCCAGACACAGGACAGCTGCTCTTTGGTCACGGGCCAGAGCTATAGAAGTTGTATTATCCTCTAGGAAGACCATGATTCTCGATTGGAGGCAATTTTTGTCTCCCGGAAAACATCTGGCAACATCTGGAGACGTTTGTTAATATCAAGACTGAGAAATCAGCTACTGCTGGCATCTGCTGTCATTTAGAGCAAAAATTCTGCTAACGATCCCAAAAAGAATGGGACAGCCCTTACAACAAAGAAAGGAACAGCCATCCAACAGGGCTGCCAAGATGGAGCACCTATGTCTTAGGAGAAATTCACATTTCTCCTCAGGTCTTTTGGAGACTAGAGAGCCATTCAGATGTACAGGAATAATTTCTTACAGTGAGATGTCAGGACCATGCAATGGGTGTGGGACCTTTGGCCAGAGACCCTGCTGGCTTTTCTCAAAATGTGTCTCTGTGTGTTTCAGCTCAGTTCTTCTATGCTCCATGGTTCTGCTGCCCATGGCAGACTGCTGATTAATACTGTTAATGGATTCGTTTGCTGTTTTCACCTATTATGGTACAAGGCATGTCGATTCCTAATAGTCTGGGCCCATTTTCCAAACAGTGCCACCCCCAGTATGTATTTTGCTACATGGTAGCCTTCTAAAGTCCACCCTTTGCAGCTCCGAAGAGACCACACACTCTGCCTCTCAATGCGCTTTCCTGGTTCTGCTAATCTAGCATGGGACACAGTGGTTCATGTGTCTGTTCTGTCTTTTGTAGTGTGAGATCTAAAAGAACATGCTCTTCACTTTCTTATTCATATGTAGCACATGTGCAGTGAATGTTTGTTGAATCAATAAACGTTCTTAGCTTTAAAATATGGAAAATAATTAAATATGTGAAGCAATTGTTTAGAAGACAATAACTGTATGTAGACTTGGTTATATTGTTAATATTTCACTATGTAACCTTCCCCTCAATAAAACATAGCTGCCTATAAAATAGTTCAGTTTTATGAGATAGGAGATATGTTGTAAGAGTGAAGGGTAATTTCTTCTGTTCCATTTCATGAATTTCATACAGTTTTCATTTTAAGCATTTTGTTTAGCAGTGAAACAGTTGAGTGTTCATTTAATACAAAGCACAGACTTCGGCGGTTCAGTGATATGAAGGAATCTTCGATATGACTCAGACTTTGAACTGTGGTTGGAGATGCAAGGTATTCTAGTCTCGAAGAGATGAGTAATAGGTGAATAATAAAAGGAGAATGTGTAAGTAGCAAGTAATTTAAGTGCAGAGCTCTGACATTTCAAAGGCAAGTCTTTGATGAAAAAGCTTGTCCTGGTGATTACTGATAATGGATAGTTTGGTTTCTGGGCTGGGTTCAGAGGAACTCGATGAGTGAGAAAAAATCCCTAAGTTTGTTGGGGAGCGCAAGGAATAAGCCAAAGGATGATATACGCAGCAAACACACGTAGTGAAGAAGGTGCGAACATAGCCGTACCACCCTCTGTGGGCTGGAACCTGCAGAGAGAATGCACCTGAGCTCTGTTGTGCTAAATCAGTGAAACTGTTTAGTCCCAACCAGGGCATTTGCATCAGTGCCTCCTGAAGGACGCATTAAGAAGAAGACCTGAGAAATGTGGCTTGTGTCTACATCTGCAGTCATCAGAGTGTGGTTTCTGAGATGGGAACGCTGGCCTCACCTGGGAGTTTGGTCCTTGACTTACTGCTCCAGAAACTTCAGGGATGGCTTTGGCAATCTGTGACTTAATAAGATGCCAATAGATTCTGACCCAAGTTTAGAGTTGGAGAAGTACTGGTCTATGGTAAAGATTGAGTTAGGAGCGTTCTTAATGACTTACCCAATAGGGTAAGTGGGAGGAACTTGGAGACATATTTCTTTGTGAGCACCTTTCTGAAAACATTTTTTTAGCATTTAGAAAACAAAAATAAACAACTTGGGGAAACAGTTCCACTATGTAAATGACCAGTTTCATTTTCCTGGCTAACTGCTGAAAAGTACGGCTATGTTTTGCAGCATTTATATGTCACACTGAACGTTAGCTGCTCTCATTTTAATCCCTATTTGACGTCTCATATTCGATGACCCTCCAGCTTAACATCATTTGACTTAAGCTTTTTTTCTTTTTTGATGGTACAGTGGTATAGAAGCAATATGTGTTTAGCAGAAAAGATTCTTCAGATTTTGCATTGGGTTTTTCCTGAGCTGGCCATATGCGGTCCCATCCTCTCTCCCGCTATGCTGAGTAGCAGCAGTGAGCTGCCCTCTGTGGTCCACTAAGTGGCTAATCTGTGATGTTTGGCAAGTTCCAGGCATCAGATGCATTTCAAACACTTATAATATGTTTTCAATTTATGATAAATGGTTTTATTAGGACGTAATCTCTCTGTAAGTCAAAGGGCAAGTATACATTTGATTTCTCTATCATATGGTATTTTGGGTTCTCTTTATTCAATTTTTTAAAAAAACCATAGAACATGAACCTATCAGTGTTGATCAAAGCTAGCTAGGATGAAGGCACGTGACATTTCAGAACCAGTTAAAGTGTTCTTTCCCTATTAAATCATGATGAATTTCTAATTTGTCCCTCATCTCTGGATTTAACTGGCTTGTAGAAGAAGCAGTAAAAGTTTTATAAGTAGGGAGAGTTTTTAGATTTTCCCTATTTCCTGAAAAGAGTTCACATGTTTTAGAGGGTTTCCTCACCCTGGTTACAGAATCCTTGAATCACTCCTAAAACATGCCGTAACAGTTCATCTCTTTGCCTGCTATGAGATTGTCAGAAATGTTACCTCAATTACACAAAAGATATGTTCCTAAAAAGTCCCACATTGACAACCCAGGGCAATATTTAATGGAATCTCACAGTGAATTCTTGAGTACCACAAATAATTGGCTTCACCTATAATTTGTACGATTTGAAAAATATTAGATTTCCTAATATCAGAATTTACCTATAGTGAGATGTACCTGCAAGTGGCGTCTGGTCCTCTGAACCTACTTTTACTCTAAACTAAGGTAAATAAATCTCCTCTGTTCGACAAGAGACAATTTTAGACAGGTTAAAGGGAGAGAGGGAAAATGTAAGAATCAAAATACCAAAAATTAGGGTTACATGGTGTTAATTTTTTTTGAGGTGAAGAGTAGAATATATTTATTGAGAGGAAGAAAGCTTCTATCTGCAGAGAGACAGAAGGGGGTCCTGAGTGGGTTGCCCGGTGTTAATTTTTTACAGGCAAAAATCTGAGTCTGGTGATAACAACAGAAATGTTGTGAAGGACTCATGTGGCCAAACTTGTTTTTTAAACAGAATTAAATAAAACCATGCCACTGCATACTAGGAATTTTTGGAAACACAGTGGAACATTCCAAGTTAAAATATTAGGTCATTCGGGGGCTGGATATTGGGTGAATAAGCTAAACTGGTCCTCAGCTGGCTTTTGCTGGTGGTGGGTTTTTGTTTGTTGTTGAGAATCAGCATGTGCATTCATTGGGGAGAGCATTAGAAAGCTTGTCAGGAATCACTGAGCACATATTCACTCAGCAAGTGTTTACTGAAGGTGTAGTGTGTGTGTAGCCCTGTTCCATCCTAGGGAGCGAAAGGAAAATATGAGCGCGGATTTTATATAAAAGCGCCTCCATCCCTGAAGGAGGAGATCCTTCTTGTGACGCTCTTATCAGGATACTTTTGGTATAGTCATTTTTCTGCTTTGGTCCTTTATTGTCCATTGGTTCCTATGTGGTAATCCGCTTCTCTTCTTCTTCCTTGGATTTTAATGACTAAAGGAAAAGAAATCTACCATTTGCTTCATGACTGGTTCAACACTGTGTGTATCTTTGGAAACAGTGCCACAGCTGTGCATTTGAGATCTAGGGGAGTGTGAAGTTTGTGATAAGCCCCAAGTGATTTTCTACTGCTGCATTGTTTTTTGTCTACATGCATTGCCTGGAACACGATCTTCAAATCTACATGAAGTTCCTCTCCACATTGCATAAAATCATTCCGAATTTTTATTTTTTCTTCTAAGTCAGCCCGGGGTCATTCATTAACATAATGAGCACAAATATATTCTTGGTGCCATCACTGACTTGATGGTGAAAAAATGAAACTCCTCCAGATTTAGGACCTACCCAAAAGATATCCCTCCCTCCCTCTCATAATCATATGTCTTTCCTGGACTCACTCACACTTCACAGCTTTCTTTTTCAGGAAGTACATTTCTAGTCCCTAAGGCTCTGGACATCTGCTTTCTTCACATTAATTTCATGTTCTTTTTCAGCTCCCTCTTATAAAGAAAACGCCTTGACACCAGGGAGCAGAGTTGAATGTGCTTATTTTTAGTTCTTTCAAAGTTTTGTGTGAACCTCGTTAAATCTGTACAAATATCACTGATTTGCTGAGATTCACTGGGGACTTGTTCCATGGCATGCAAACAGCTGCTTCTGCATAGGAAAAGCACATTGTGTTATGTTTGTGTCTCTTGTAATCTAAGAGGATGAATCAGCTCCACAAAATGTTTAACAAAAACAGCAATTCATTAGAGAGTGGTTACTTCTAGGCAAAAGTATCTGGGAGATCATTTTGCCTTTTGCCAGTTGAACAAAATGCTTAGTTTCAGGTGGTAGCTACAAGTACGAGATAGAATTGAAAGATAACAGCAACTGATCAAAGTGTGCCACTAGACGAAGAGGAACTATTTCAGTGGGCTTCCTTATCTGTGAACAGTTGCTGCCCTTTTGAAAACAATTAAGATTTCTAAAATATTTTTTTTAATTTTCACACCAAATGTAGAATGCAAATGGAAGTCCTGAATGAACTTCAACTGGTGGTGTACTAGAAGCCATGTGAAACCAGCTACTAGGCAAGATGCCTTCAGATGGAAAAATACGGAACCAAGGCACAAAGGAACCTAGACCATAATGAAAAACACACGGTGAATCATCAGGCAACCTAGGAACGGCAAGTGCCTTGCCTCATAATCTCTAGTTTAATTTTCTCCCTAGGATATGGTGCACTAGAAAGGGACACATCTGGGTTGAAATCCCAACTGCCACTTGCAGATAATGTGACCTTAGTTAAACCACTTCTCTGAGTTTCTATGTCCTTAAACTGTAAACTGTAATAATAAACTGTATTTCAGAGAGTTGTGAAGATTAATAAAGGCATAGTAAACCAGACACGGTGTGGAGCAGAGCTGTACGCTCAGTAAATGTTAGCGATTTTAGCAACACTCTTACTCCTTCTACTTATTATTCTCAAGTATTTAGTATTGAGTAAGCGAAAGAGATAGGAGCTACTGAGCAGGGCACAGCGCAGCAAACAAGGGACCTTGTTTCTCAGCACAAATCTAAGACTGATTCAGAGTAGACGCGAGAATGCAAACTGTCTTGGGTCTCCTCTCTTTTGACACGTTAGCTTTCTCCACTTTTTCTTACTCACTGCCTGTAAGAAATATTTTGATTGATGGGGTCATTAGAAATATTTCCCACAATTTTCTGACATTCCCATTAATGACCCACATTCTTGTGTTACACCTTATACTTCACGTAGTAATGTAAGTGATGGGGCTGGAAATTTATGCTTTAAATAATGGCTATAAGTAATCCATTTGACAATATTTAGAAGAAATACTTCTTGTCACAGCTAGGTAGTGTTACAAGGTTTCCTGGCACCAGGAAGCCGTACTGAAATCATCAGTCTCAGACATCTGGGTAAGAAAATAAGGGTGAATCCACACAATTCATATACTTTCTCATAAAATGTTCTTTAACCAACTACTGCATTTCCTAGAAGCCTTTGGTTGGAGGAATTATTTTCTTATTTGTTGATTGGCAAGGTATATATGCTTTAGAAATTCTACACCATTACATTGCAGGGACTTTATATTTCACATTTGAGATGCATATAAATTACTGTTGAAGAAGACAAGCAAATAGCAAACACCAACAAATTACAGTGGTGCTTCTGTTCAAAAATTCAAGTCTTTCCACAATTTTGGTCTCAAACTAAACTAGAGAAGAATTTTTCCATAAGGCCAACACTGAACCTAACCATTGCATTTGACTTGTTTCTTGTCCAACTCAGTTTGAGAGCAGAATTGTGGAAAGACTCAAGTTTGTGAACTGAAGTTCCGCTATATTGTTCTTACGGTTAGAATGGGTGACTGTTTTTTGCTGTTGTTCTGTTTATGATGGTCTGCATGGTTCTTTATAATTACAAGCTTCCATTCTGGGCTTCATCTTTTCTAGGCAAAACAAAAACAAGCTAAACCATGGTAGTTATCAAAGGACTTTAATATCTCCATTTTTAACTCCATGACTGAGTTTTTAAAAATACAGCAGTTTGAAGTCTGTTTAACTCACCCACAACCTCCTTAAGGACAATAGTGCCTTAGAGGTGAAGTCAAATATTTTTTTTGAAATTATTTATCACAATTTTTTTCAGGCACATACATGACCACAAGCATCTCCTTAAGTCAGCCTTTTTCCTTTATGTCTGATCCAAAGATTAGAGCACCCAGCTTCAAGGGAAAGAAATATCTAACTACTGTTTCATTAAATCAAAGTGGACTTTGAGAAATGTCCTAACTTGTGTGAAAATCTGCTTGTTACATGAGTTTACCTCTATCATCACTAAAGATTATCCTATCAACTGGGCATAATTAGACTCTAATCATAAGCCCACCCACCACCCAGTTACTTTTGATGATGGATAATTAAGAAAGGGGTTATTAAAGATCACTGCCCAAGACAAGGGTCAGTGCTGACCTGCAGGCCCCGGAAGCAATTCAGTCTGTTTCGCCAGCACCAGCTCCACCAGCCCAATCTTTTTGTTGTGCTGAGAGAGGTGGAACAATAGAGGAATAACAGAGAAGTGGAACCTGGGAAGCAGACCACAAACACCTGGCGCACTGCGTGTACAATTGAAGGAGATTCCACTCACATGTGTCAACAAAATGGGCGCTGTTATTTCTGAGCCTTTCTAGAAATCAGCTTCTGCTTGTTTACTCCGCCAGGAATGGCAGTCGGCCATACTGGAGAATATTAACAGTTCTCTCCAGCCTTCACAGTGACTTATTGTCTTAGCATAAAAACAGTTGTTTAAATATTAAACAGTGAAATCTTGCCTGCTCATTAAAGCCAATAAAAAAAAAAAGACAGGATGGAAATGGGTTAACACTGTTAGACTTTGGCCAGCAGAGCTGCTTGACTGTCATTTGTCTTCGAGGCATGTCATCCACCCAGAGGAAGCCCTGTGCATCACAGCCCCGGCTTCCTCGGCACACAGTGTTTATGGTGCTCCCGTGATACGTGCCTCTCTTCTCATCCACGGGCAGATGCTGAGAAAAGTCACTTTCAGTCCTCTCAAGGACCCTCATGAATAACTGTGCAAGTCTGGATTTGTAAATTTTATTTTCCACCTATTGTGCTTTGATCTGGGGGAAAAAAATGCTGAATTAATAGTACTTTTAAAATCAAGTGCACGTCAGTTAAAATTTTCCAGGCTATTGGTTTTCTGGTTGCTTGGTTTTCAGTTCAGTTCGTCTCAATTCATTTCAATTCAGGAATACCACTGGACACCCACAGTGGGCTTGTTGAACAGAGTGGGAAGGAAGTTTTCTATATTTATATAAGATGTATCATTCAATGAGAGGGAATTACATTCCTACTCATATATCATGCTAATCCTGGACTTTCTTTTGAGATGACTTTAATACTACAGTTCTCTATCACTGTTATTTGCTTATCACAAAGGGAAGGGGAAATCCACAGTAAGTCACTTAGGGAAGAACCATCTCTTCCTACTGTCATCTCTGCAGCCTCTTCATCCAATCTTGATCTTTTAGGTTCTCACAATAACTTCTCTGTAAGAAACTATCATCAGTTTCAGTTTTTTGATTCACTCATATAGTACACAGTTAAAATCCATGTCCCCATTTGGAATCTTTGTGTGACCCACTGTGTTGAGTGGTGCAACCAAAGGAGACCAGGTCTTGTTGGCAAAAATGACCTTGCTTTTGCCCTCATCGGGGTTGGATCTGTGTGGATATAAACCCCGAGGTGCATGCACTTTTACTCCCTCTGTCACTGAGAAAGACTAGAGAGTCAGTGGGCCACACTCTGCCAAGGACCTGTCCCATTGAAGTTGGGCTCCATGCAGTGGGATAGAAGTGTCCCCTCTGTACCCAGCTTGATCCTACAAAGTGGGAAGCCCCAGAGATAATCAGTTCCCACAGATGAAGAAAGCCTATCTTATTTTCCATCCCCGTGAAGGATACTTACCACCTCAGCACTGAGAGGCAGTGCATCTCAGAGAGGAAATGGGTAATTGCCTTGAACTTTCTGGGCATGTGGTGAATTAAATGTGGAAGGTACAGTCACTTTCAACCAGGATGCAATTCATAAAATGCGTTGATAAGAAATACTATTATTGTCTTCATGTTGTGGATGAGGAAACTGAAGCCCAGAGAGGTTAAGGATTGTACCAGGTCTAGGCTTCTTGACTCTAGCATTCAAGATCATCTGACCAAGGCCATTATACTGGATGGTCCCTCAGAGGGGGTCATCTGTCCTCTCTTCTATAGCACTTACACCCTGTATTCAAATTGCCCGCTTTTTTGCCCCAGGAATTTGATCTTTGTTCAGAGTTTCATCACCTTTTGCTGAATGCCTGCAAGAATAAATATCATCAGGGATATTTAATAAAAGTACTTGTATCTGTCCATGCATTGTAATTCCTTTCCATCATTTTCCTATGCACCTTTTTTTTTTGATCTATGTCTTCTTTAGATATGCTGAGCAATTCTTTCATTATGTTTGTGATTTCTTCTTTTACCTGAGATATTATTTCTGATTTGATTACTTTTACAGTCTCATGAAGTTGTTTCTTTACTTCAGTTGCTATCCTCTTGGAGATTTCAGGTGTGTGACTTCCATTTTCCTCCATGATTGTATCTCATAGATGTGTTCTGTGTGGGTTAGAGGTCTGAGATTGCCTTTTGCTCCTTCATCTTGACATTCTCCTGGTTTCCTCCCAACAAGCTGGTTGTGGGGTCCCAGGAACTTTCCACGTTGGCTGCCCTTCCACAGTGTAGGGGAGTGAGACAGGCACCTTGGTTTCTCTGATCCCAGGATTACAGGGAGGTAGCAGGGCACAATTTTGTTAGGTTTGCTTTTGTTCTGTCTTGTTTTGTTAGATTTTACTGTGTCTGATGGTATGGGCAGCTATTTTGAACATAACAGGATGTATTATGGTAATCATTGTTGGTTTCCTGTGTTCTTGTTTTGAAGTCCTATAATGCTTTTATTCTTTTGTTTTGATTGGTTTTTATTCTGTTGTGTTTTGATTTTATTATGTGTGATAGTATGGGTGACTGTTTTGAAGAAAATGAGACATTATGGTAACCATTGTTTGTTTCCTGTTATCTGGTTTTGAAGTCCTGTAATGCTTTCATTCTTTTTCTATTTTGTTTTGTTTTGTTTTAGTCTGTTTTCTATTATTTGATTTCAATATGTGTGAAGGCATGGACAGCTATTTTGAAGAAAATGTGAGACATTACAGTAGCCACTGTTGATTTCTTATTGTCTTGTTTTGAAGTCCTGTAAGGCTTTCATTCTTTTGTTTTGATTGGTTTTATACTATTTTGTTTTGTTTGAATTCATTGTGTGTGAAGGTATGGACAAGTATTTCAAAGAGAACAAGAGACATTAATGTAGTCACTGTTGATTACCTGTTGTCTTGTTTTGAAATCCTGTGTTGCTTGCATTGCTCTGTTCTGATTTGTGTTGTTCTGTTTTGTTTTGTTTTGTTTTGCTTTATTCTCTTTAAAATAAAATAAAAGTACATGTGCAGGAAAGTGCTGGTTGAAGCAAAATTTAAAATAAATAAGAGACACTGCTGGGTATAGAATTGATAGTAGACCCTGTCTCCTAGTTTGGTTAGGTTAAGCATTTTTCAGACCTTCCTAGAGCATAATTCCATCTCAAAAAATAAAATAAAGTTAGCACAATAGAAAAGGGATGATAAGAATAGCTGCCAGTACAGGTGGGAGAAGAAACCCTTTTTAGGGTTCCTTTCTCCTTAATTACTGTTTTGGAAGTTGTTTGCTCCCCCGCTCCCATGTAAGCAAATGAAGAGGGTGCTCCCCACATTTGCTTTCTGTCATCACTTATCTAGAGGGGTGGTGAGTCCACTGGGCAGAGATCACATCTACATTCTACAAGACTTTCAAAAATATTTACTTTATAGAAGAGGGAGCAGTTCTTCTTCCCAAACCAACCTGCCAGAGAAAAGAACTCATTTTCTTAGAAACCGACCAGGCTTTTCCCAGTGCTCAGGTTAAATGACCCAGCCTGCTGCCTGACCCTGGGAACTGAAGCTTCCTGGAAATTAGGCAACACTGAACTGACCTTGAGTCGGGGTTGTCCTGGAGACTGTGGCAGTGTGTTGGAATCAGCCATGGGGCTGCGTGTCCGCTGCTGACAACCTTGCCAAAGGGAAGGAAGGGCAAGGTCAGGAAGCCTCAGCCTCGGAAGGAGCAATTCTGCGTGGAGCGTTGATTTGAGCCAATATGTTTGCATCTCACACTTCCTTTTTTGGTGCTTCCATTTTCCAGACAACTGTTCTCCTTTTCTAACTTGCAGTGTAGTCACTGCTGTTCTCAGAGAAGGCTTGGCCTATGCCCATGGGGAGACACGATTAGAATTTGAAATGCTGGATACACTTGACTGTTAACATCTCTGAATTAGATGGGGAGATGTCAGATGCCCACAATAGAACCGACCTTTGATGCTGTGCCATGACTCAAATTCTTTATCCCTTTTCCTCCAACTATTACAAAAAGACTGGATCTCAGGATGAAGATGATGCTTTTGCTTCTAAAATTACACTTTTGCTGCTCCTCAAATGAAAATTTGGAATTCTCAGGCTATAATTGGATATAATAGAGACACTAATTATTTAGACTTGATAGTAATAATAGTAATAATTTATCCTTAGGAATATTCCTAAGGATAAATTATTACTATCTCTAATTATTTATTCCTAAGGAACAGAGAAGTTGTTATTTACCTGATAGTAAAAAAAATATTTAAATATTTAAAGGCCTTCAACAATATTTTTACTGCAAGGGAAGCATTTTTCAGCTTCCTAGTCATTTCAGATATGAATCCTGAAAGGGACATTCTTTCATTCTTCTCTCCCTACAGGCATAAACATACCGCATTTTAAGCTTGAAACACACAATGTTATCTACTTCTGGTGTCTTATGTAACTTTTCAGGAATGTTGAAAGACTTTCCGGGCTCCGTGAGGTTGGGAATGGGGAAAGGAGAGAAGGGGCTGGAATAGGGTTGGGGGGGAGCTGGGGGTAGCAGAAAAGAATTAAGCCCTTTCCATACCTCACCACATTGGCTGTTTGTAACATGAAGTTACTGCAATTAAGATACAAGCCGGATGTGTGGGCTAAAAAATCTCAGCTGCTGTCCCAAGCCCTTATTGATAAAGGCAACTTGGAGGAAGTGATCTGCAGAGTTGTTGTCTTTACTGGTTTCTTATGTAGATGGCAAACTATATGGATTAGTCAAACAGTTGCGGCCCCTTATCTAGGGGAAGAGAAAACTGTTTATTTTGCTGCAGAAGGAATGTTTCTGCCAAGATTTGAAGTGTCAGTCTTCTAAGAAGAGTGAGGGCTTTACATGGCACCCTCCAGCACATGAGTCCATTGTCTTGCTTAAAACCATTATTTGAGAGTGACTAAATGACGTGCCAAACAGCACTAGCTACAAGGGTAATAAATATTCATATAGTCACACTCAGAAATCCTTAATTACCTTTTACACAAACCTGAATTAACCTAAGGACAGGCAAATACCCCTCCAGGTCTAATGGAGTAAAATGAGTTTCATTTGAGAATATGCTATTTTTCATCCAAGACACAATCAGGGAAAATCTGAAAAATGTTCTGGCTTTTTTTTTTCAAATATGATGCTAAGTTAATGAGACTAATTAGTGAAAGTTAAAACCCTTAAGACATTTTGTAAAACAGAAAAATTTTAAAGCAAGACAGTGAGCCCATGTGCCTGACAGAAAGATTCCTCTTGCAGAAAAAGACAATTTCCTCTTCTTCTAGAGAAAATAGAGCAATGTTTGATTGATTCCTGTGGTTGATACTGTCTTAGATAAATGCTAAGCAGAGAGTAAAACAATCTAGAAATATTATGCACAGGAAAGCACAACACAGCAGAGAAAGAAGATAGAACTTTCTGGACACTTAAAGGTCAACTATGAGGTGCCTATGAGGAACCTTTATAATGAAACGTCCATCACATTTTCTTGGCACTTCATAGATAACATTTCAGAATTTTGGGGATGAGCATGTCACCATGTTTGCTGTGTCATCTATCATCCATAAAGTAATTAAAATTTCCAGGTTACTATTTGTCTCCAAAGAAAATGAGAGCTGGATGGGAATGACTCCTCGGGGGGCATTTATCCACAATAAGAGATTTACCTGCCAGGTCATTGACTCAGTATCCCCAAGAACACATGAATATACCAATGGAGTCATATCTCAGGGCTACTGTCTGCCCTGTATCAGCTTGTTCCCTTTCTAGAAATCACTCAGCTAGCTTGTTTGAGTCGTAATAAACCTGAAATTATGATAACAATTTAAATTGTTTCTGGAAGACCTTCCAGTAAAAGCTGAGGACTGGGAAATACAAATGGGTAGTCCCTGCTTGAAAGATTAAGATAACTTCAGGGTCAAATCTCTTTGCAAAGTGTCTTGTAGTGAATTTATCTGAGTCATTTAAAAAAGTCAAAATGCCCTCAGAGAAGGGGAAATGCATACTTACCAGCCACGAATAGCAAAGTGACCTGAGTTTCTGGAGAGGGGAAGCATTCGTGCAGAAGGATCATTCTGATAATATTTACCAGAAGTGGAATGATCCATCCTTTGGATGCCATCCACCAGCAGGACCTCATCAGGTAAATGGTTTCTTCAGCTGACAAGTCTGTGTGTTACATAGAGAAATGGATGCACATGAAGAAAATAACTTTCCTAGGTAGAAAGGGCTTCATGTGTGCTACAGACCAATGAAAAGATGTAATAACTGGGAGCACCAGGGCCTGGTCCAGATGGGTACACGTGAGGGCCTCTGACTGCCCACAGCAGCCGTTCTGCACACACAAACACTGGATTCCGTTTAATGTCCCAGAGAAGAGTGCTCAAAAGGGGCTTGTGTCTGAGTGTGCTCACAAAATCTTCCTCACACTTCCCGCTTCTTGTGGGAGGAGGAGGTACAAAACATCCTCCAGATTCGTTGTAAACAACAGGACAGTCTGAAGGTCCCTACTTGAGATATGTCTGTTCTATTTCTTTCTCATTGTAATGTCTTGCAGAGGATTGTTATAGACGTTTCCTAAAACAAATAAAACAGGCCAACTTGTTAGTGTGGCTCGTACCACCAGTCCCTTTATATGCCTTGTGCATACCTACCTACATTTGTATGTAGAACATTTACTTGGGGAACTAGAACTAAGGCAAGATTCTGCAGCTGTCTGATTTTTTTCCTTCTTCTCTATCATTTAGTACAACTTCCAGAGAAGGAGCAAATGCCAAGAAAAATCACTCCTTGATGTTTACTACCTAATCAACTCCCTATTGGGCAAAGACTACTACCTAAAATTACACTGGGGGAATCTATGATATGCAGAGTTCATTTTGCCTGTGGTTAATTTTCTGTAGCATTGCAGAATATCAAAATTCAAAGTTTAGATTCTATCTACTCCACTAGTTTAGTGTAAGTAAAGTATAAGTTCCTCTGCCACCCATCATTCTGGGTAGACCTGGGATGGCAGCAAGGTACCTTCGTGGGACAGGGAATCCCTCCCCATTTTAAGCAACTTTACATTTTCGAAGGTTATTTATTGCATCAGAAGTTGGCTCTCTGGAGTGCCAAAGACTAAGTGATCTCTCAGAGGAGACTTTCAATTTGAAACTATATATTGTAGACTATGGCCCTTTTCTCTGTGTAGGTTAGGCAGTCTCTTGGGAGGAGCTTCTGACAGGGTTCACTTCAAGGGAAGTTAGCATAAATGGGCATCCATTGCTATTTTCAAGCACCATAGCCAGTGTGAGCAGACCTCTCAGATTAGGGTGAGAAAGACTAAATTCTTTTTCTAGTATAAAGAAATAAGCACTGCACCATCTCCCAAAGGTTTCCATATTGCTTCTTGTGGTTTTAGGAGTAGCAGCTCTGACTTAAGAGCAGCTTGGTTCCCCTTAGAATTGGGTTGTATAACCCCAGAGGTCTGTGGAAGCTTAAACTACAATCAGGCACCATAAATGATAGCAAAGAACCTCAGTAATGGCATGGCTTAAAACCGAAAGTAACAACACAGATAGCAAGAATTTCCCCTGCTGTTCCCCACGGTGCATCTCCGTCCAAGTCAGACTTGTAAAGAAGCTGTCAGCTGAGCTCCAGCGGTGTGCAGCCTCCAGACAGAAGCCCACTGTGCCATGAGGTACATCCAGGAAGCTGCCAGTACCCAAGGACTCAGACCAGCATCCAGCTGGAACCCACTGATGCTGCAGAAGAAATCAAAAGAGGGAAGACTGAAAGCTGTAGAACTATGTTGCATGAGATCTTGTTTATTTATGCTGTGGAGTTGTCTCGTCTAAGGAAATCTTTGTCGGTATTGTTCATCAGTGAGTGTATCAGTGGACGGCTGGGTTCTTGCTTCTCCATGATCACAGGAATTTGCTCAGACCTCAAGCACCAATTCCATTTGTCAAGAAGAAAGATGGAAATTTCTCAGGGCAAAACTGGCACCTCTGTCCCATCCCACCTAAGCCAACATGATTGTTTCTTCATTCAGGCTGTATGTTGCCATCACTTTCGAAAGCAGGTATGCCTGTCCCTGGTGTATTGGAGGCCTGAGGAATGTGGCTTTCTCCTCCACTCGCCTGTCAGCATCTTTGGAGTCAAACCCCTGCATTAATGGTAGCATCCCCAGGATTCTATGTCCCTCACAAGACATGGCACAGTTGCTAGATTTGAGAAATTTCCTTTCAAAGATCAAGAACTCTTTCTTAAAAAAGTGTAGCATATTCCAGGGTCCTCCAAGGTAATGAAAGAATCCATACTTCTAATGCCACAGCCCCAGGGTGGCCTTGAGAGGCTGGAAGGGAAGCGGTACAGAAGGTTCTTGAGCATTCAAATAGGGGCTTGCTGAAATTAATGCACCATAAACAAGTAACTGGTTAGGGGTTAAACAAGTACTTTCATGACTTTAGTGTATTGCAAAAATTTATGTATAGAATATATATGACATAAATATATGGTATTATATATACATGAGAATGAGCCAATATTTTATTTTCTTTCTATATGAGAAAAATTCTAGATCAGAATAGACATAGTCATCTACCTCATTTTGGTCTGTAAAGGCAACATTCATGATTATAGGAGAAAAGCTAGAAGAAATCTCAGGCAGGTAATCTCAGTTTGTGAAACTGAGCTTATTTATTTAGTGGTTAACATCTGTTCTGCAGTTTTCCCAGAATGATTGTGAATGTCAAATTACATAATATATGAAAAGCACCTTTGCAAATTAAAAGTGCTATAACATGGGCAGTACTATTATAAGTAGAAGTATTATAAGCAGAGGTAACTATCAATTGTATATTTAGGAAAGCCTAAATTTACTATGAAACAGAAAACTATGGAATACTCTTAAATCCATATCGACAGTTCTCTTGAGATCAGACCATTGCAAATAGAAATATATTAAAGAAAAAAATCAGTCTTTCCCACTAGTTTTATTGCACTAATGAAATCAGAACATTTCTCAAGTCAGGTTGGTCCAATGCCCCAATGGCTAGCTGCCTAGACTAAATTTATAAGGACTAAATTCTCTAAGAATGATGTTATGAGGTGTGAATTGTCAACCCATTCCCCTCTTGGTTTGTAATAAATTCATTCTACAATATTTTTATTTCATAGGCTTGACTTCCTCATAAGTCTTCATGAAATCAGCATTAAATATTATTTCCTTTCACTTAAGGGAAAGGAAGTGAACTTCAGTCTGCCAATAGATAGTTATGCAATACCAAGGCAGCTTTAAAAAAAAAAAAACCCAAGGCCTTGGAAGTGAAAAAAAATGGGCCCCTACTTGTCTTGAGACTATAAAGCCATAAAGTGATGAAAATATTCCTCCTGTAAAATATTGTATATTGATGTTTTAGTTTTAAAGAAAAATTAAACAGAAAATACAGCTAGTTCTCATATACTTCCTTTATGATTAACATTTTGCAGGACCATAGTGCATTTATCACAACTGATAAGCCAGTACTGACACATTATTATAAAGCAAAGTCCATGATATATGTTAGGGTTACTTCGGTGTGGGCACCATCTCTGGAATTTCATGACAGTAAAGTGATATGTATTGTCCCTGTAGTATCATATGAGGTAGTCTAGGCTCTCCCATTTCTCTCCCTTCCTCCCAAGCCCTGGCTGCCACTGATCACTGATCTTTATATGGTTTCATGGTTTTGTCTTTTCCAGAATGTTATAGGTAGTTGCATATATATATATATATATATATATATATATATATATATATATATCTTTTTCTTATTCTTTTTTTGTGTTTCCTTTTTTTATTTTAAAGAGAATAAAACAAATGAGGACAGATCTAAGCAGATCAGAACAGAACAATGTAAGCAACACAGCACTTTACAAGACAATTGGATATTAACAGTAGCTATCATAATGTTTCTTTCTTTGAAATAGTTGAGCTTAGCTTTATACACAATAATGTCAAACATAAAGTAGAACAAACAACTCGAGAGAATGTTTTTTCTTGTTCTTTTACTTAGCAAAATTCATTAAGATTTCTCATATATTATATATGGCTTGAAGCTCATTTCTTTTTAACTGAAACACTCATTTTATGAAAATACTATATTTTATTTTTCCATTTATTTACTAATAGGCATCTTGGTGCTTCTAATTTTTAGCAATTATACAAAAATGGCCCTAAGGGCTTGTACACAGGTTTTTGATATACACATAATGTTTAACACACTGTAGTAAATACCTAGCAGTAATTGTTGTGCTATATGACAAAACTATGTTTACCTTTGCAAGATGCTGCCAAACTATGTGTCAAGGTGAGAAATGTTTTACAATATTGTTCAAAGTAGCAAAAAGATATATATTCACGTCATGAATTTATTCATCTTTCATGTATTGCATGATATTCAAGACAAATTCGGTAACAGACAAGAGTATATGATTTTTTGGCTTATGATGAAGAAGCAAATTATTTTAAATATTTCCCTGTTTTATATGGCCCTCATTTTAATCAGTACCATTATATGTATAACCCTATAATAATCCTTGGCTCATAGAGAGCTATTAAGGGACTCTATTTATAAATATTAGTCCTATCTTTACTTTTACATTATTCCGTGTCTTTTATAATTCTCAGTCTTTCAGCCACAAATAAAAGCCCCAGAGGAGCTTCTTTCCACTATCATGACCTTGTAACATCTCTGCCAAAGAGCCTGGAGAACCACATGGACATGGTCTGTGTCCTTCCTTTTCCTCTGGGCCAGATTGGTGTCCTTGACCTGAGTCAAAACCATTCACACAGCTGATTTCAAGTGTTGCTGCTCTAAGACTCAATCTTTTATTACTGTAGGTGGCAGCCTCCACTCCTTCGCTAATCACCCAAGGACCTTTTATCTGACGCCTTAGAATCCAATAATGTACCATGGTACCCCTTATCCGCGGGAGATATGTTCTAGGAAATCCTTATAAATGCCTGAAATTGTAGATAGTACTGAACCCTATTAATTATATTTTTCTTATGCAGACACACTATGATAACACCTTAGCTATAAATTAGGCACGGTAAGAGATTAACAACAACAAATAATACAATGGAGTAATTATAACAATACTTTAATAAAAATTGTTTTAAGCTTATGAAGTGTTGGTTTCTGAAATGTTCCATTCAGTATTTTCTAATTTTGGTTGAATCCCTATAACTATCACCAAAGAAAGTGAAGTTACAGATGAAAGGCCATTGTTACGTGTGTATTCTGGGAACACAGCTTCCTCTTTTTTTTCTTCATTCCTTCTGTCTTCCCTTCCTTCTGAGTGTAGATGTGTAGAGTGCTAGACTTAAGATCCTGCTTTGTGTGGATGAGTCCTGAACTTTATAGAAAATGCTAAACCAATAACCAGAGAAATACAAAAATATGGGTTAGGTGAGGTATGCAATCAAAACTTTCTTAGACTACAGAGAGGGGTGAAAAGTTATCCCAGGGTATGAGGCGGACAGAGTGAGCTGAGTCTTGATATGTATGTGGGAGTCTATTTAATGGGTGGGCCCATGAAGGGTCCGGGTCAATATTCTCTTGAAGGTGCAGGTAAAAGACTAGCTGGCCAGGACAAAGCAGTGATGTAGATAGAGGAAGCACCCTCATGGCTCAAGAAACCGCAGAGGTGGGGCTGGCTGTCCCCGTCCCACTTGATGCACCACCCCTATGCCTGGAGATATTCATTTCTACACAGCTGAGGGCTCCTTCTTCTCTAATTTGACCTGAGGTCAGTCCTGCTTTCAACAGAGACAAAGCCTCAATATTCTGCACAGTGCAGAATATAGGACTAAAGTGACTACTTGCTAGAAAACTGCCCTGAAAAGTAAATACTTTTGGTGCTTTAGAGAGAAGAGCAGAATCAATGTCAGTTTCTGGGACAGACCAAGCAATGTCAACTACCGCTGAGGATGCTGACAGAAATGCACATTTCTGGGCCTCTCATGGTCTCCGTGAATCAGAAACTCTGGGGAACATTTTATCAAGTTCTCCAGGGAACTCAGAGGCCAGCAAAAGTTCTAGAACCACTACTTTAGTCGATTTTAGTTGTCACTGAAAGGAAGACTGAAGTTTTAATTAAGTCTTGTTTTTGTCATTCATAAACCAGATTCTAACTAAATAAAAACATACATCTGAAGCAAAGGGACAATTTTAGGATCTGGTGCAATTGACACTGTGCACCATGTGAGAATAACACAATCTATTGCTTCAGTTTCTTGAGATAGAGCCAATCTTTAGAAATGCTTCACAAGTACAAAAAGCATAAAAAAGGTGAGTGAATTGTAAAAAGATAGGGCTTTATTTACCGTGTTCAGTAGTAAATGTTTATGGCACCTCGTGCACCAGGTGAGGAAGAACAGGGACCCATGAACATGGCCTTGAGTAGTGTTGGCAGAGCCAGGGGGCTCGCCTCATGCTGAGTTCAGGGAAAGAGGGTGAAGGGCCAGGCTGTATTGATAAATATTTACAGGCAAATCATTGAAGAATGAGAGGAGTTCTATTATAATCAAAAGGCAATAGGTCATTTTTGAATAGTGGCATCTGAAACTGGAAACAAATTTGTTGCTGAAATACAAATTGGAGGAAATTGCTTTTGTGGGAAAACATTTCCTCTCCTCAGTGGGTTTCTCTTTTGTGTTCTGCCTGTTCTAGTCGTGGAATTTCAGAGCGACTGGGATCTCCTGATAGGGGCCCAGCTTCTGTTCCAAGCTCCCCACCATGGCCTCAGGTGAGGTGCCTGTGCCTGGTGTCTGCTTTTTCTCCTGGGAGATAGTGACCTTGATGCCTCACTCTGTCAAATGTTATAAAATCTGCAGATGACTGTTTCTAAACACAGGGCATTAAAAAGCCCAGGGTGCCTGCAAAGGTCACCCCAGTCTTTCCCTTCACCCTTACAGTGATTTCATAACCCTAAAGGTCGTAAATCATGACCTTGAGCTCAACACTAGGAAAAAAATTTTTGAACGGAGAGAGGAGTTTGTCTCTCTAAAGAATATGATAAACAACAAGAAATAGAGACAGCTGAACTGCTTTCTAAACATAGTAATGACCCAAGACTGATGTCATGCACCAGGGGCTTAAGTCGAATTTTGCAAAAGGCTGACAACATGAATGGTTGTTAAGGATGAGGACTAATCTGAATTCTCACATACCAGTAAGTGTATAAAGGTGTGCAACAACTTGCAGAAAAGATACCATTTTTTAAGGAAAATAAATGTATGCTTCCTTTATTACCCAGAAATTCTACTTTGAAAGTATTTACCCAACAGACAAGAAAACCTAAATTCATAAGAAGGCTTGGACAAAAGTTTGCAGAAGCTTTTTTGTTTTTGTAATTTTTTTTAAATTTTGAAGATAGTAAAATACAACAAAACAAGACAGAGCGAAGCCAACTGAGACAATGCAGGAAAATTGGTACAGAACTTCAGAGCAGGATACCAAGGTAATAATCATAGGTACCATAGAATATCTTGTTATCTTCACAATAGTTGTCCATTCAATCAAGTATAGCAAAATCAAACCAAACACAGAACACTATAAAACCTATCAAAACAGAATATTGAATAAAGCAAAACAATCAGAACAAAGCAAAACTGTGAAAACAACATTTGCCTTCAAAGAGAGGAGAGAAGGAAATCTCCCATATTTTCTATATTGCATACTGTCATCCTCCCAAGAGATGCTCAGACCTCTGGCCCCAGGTCAGCATAATCAACCTATCAATACAAGCATCTAGTTGCTTTATGTGCCTTAGTTGCTATCAGCTCTGGCTGTCCTCAACACCACCCAGTTGCTGGGGGTGGGGTGGGGAGCACAAGATGTTTGATTCTCAGCCTGCGGCTCACAGGAGACACTGGCTGATTCCCTCCCTGGTGCACCTCGTGGCTCGCTCGTGCCGCTGCTTACCTGGAAGGCAGCGGGTTGCTCTCTTGTTCAGCCCCCCAAGTTCCAGCGTGGCTGGATCTTGGGAGACCCTGACTTGTTCTCTAGAAGTTTTATTTATAATAGCACTGATTAGAATCAAAACTACTGTTGGTCAGTGGGATAATGAATGCACAAATAATGGAATATTCATTTAAGAAACATTCAATAATAAGATGGGATAAAGTATAAATACATGCCTTATGGACAGACTTCAAGAAATATGTTGAATGAAAAAATCCTATCATGAAAGTATATATTCCTTCCCATGAAATCTATGTTGGAAAAAATCCAAAAAGTGTTTTTGTGGGAGGTGTCTGTTTACTGAGAAAGGGCATGAGAAAAGTTTCCAGGATGGTGATAATATTCTATTTTAACAAGTTTGGATTATAGAGGTATATGTATCCATCAAGTCAAGTTCAGTGTACTTAAAGATCTTTCCATTTCACTGTGTATAAATTTCACTCAAAAGAAAGCTATAGACAAATACTAAACTCTTATGTATTATAAAGAATTGAGGGGGAAGTACACCTATGTCTGCAATTTATTTTGCGATGCATTTAGAAAAATTAAAACAGGTTGATCTGTTGGCTACTGGGCTGCAGTTTGGGTGAATAGATAGATACTGGGTAAAGCTTGCATAGCACAATGGGAAAAGTAGACTATAGAAGACCATAAGAAAATGTAGAGGGAAAAATATTGTGTTGTGTATGAATCACCTTAAAAACTTAAAAAAGACACAAAGACCCCTGGATCTTATCTCCAACGTTCCAATGATAGATGTGGGGACAAATATTTTCTAGGCACCTTGGGATAGTTGTGGTTGGATCCCTTGGCACCAAGAATGCTTTCTGTGCCATCATGGTTTGAGTACAAGCTAAAGCTATGAACACATTCCATGGTGATTTACTCTCCACAACTCCAGACAAAGCATATTGTAATAGGGTTTAGGGTTCAACTGCAGAATAAACAACAGAAACATTTTTAAGCATTATGAAACTTAAGGCTTAGTACAGCCTGGTGTGAGAGGTGTCATCTTGGCTATTTTATATTTGGAGACACCAAGGCTTAGAAAATGTAAACGGACTTCTGTTAGACCACAGAATTAGGCCCAGCTTCATGGACTATAAACAGTGCTGCACAGAGCTCCATGTTCAGAAAAGTCTTGTGTTGTGATCAACGCTCTTTGCCCTCTCCTGAAATTCTTAATTTTGTCATCGAGTTTGTGTTTTAAAGTGAAGGCTAAGGGGACAGTGGGTCATGCATCAGGGGCTGAAAGCCTTGCCTAGGAACGGTCTCCTTACTCCCATCATTTAGGTGCACAAACCTGGCTTTCCTCTCCCTTCCTGTTCCTAAGATCACTGCTAGTCTAGGACCAGGGAGCTGACCATGTGCAAAGATAGACTCATGTTCTGCCACCACTGGCAGCCCTCAGCAGGGCCTGGGCATGCTCAGAGGAAGGGGAGCGAGAGCTCGGTCTGTGTCCTGACACAGGGCAGGGCAGCAGTGGTCCCACCCACAGTGACCGAAGGAGCTCCTACTGGACCTGCTTTCCAGAGGTCCACACCATCGGCCAACACCCCCCGCCCTGGGAACCCTGCCTGCAACACCCGGGCCTCTGGGGACACTCCAGCCATACCCACAGCTTGGCAACTACGTGCTCCAGTGTGGGCTGGCATTTTCATTTTGTCCTGACTCCTGCACACATGGGTTGCGTGATGGCAAATAAATGACAGGCTAAACTTTGAATACTACTCTGTCTTACTCCAGAGCTCCAACTTTTAGCAACAGGTTTATTTAAGGCAATGAACAAGGCCCTGGAAAGCACACATATAAGAATCCATTGTCGTTTCTTTCATCAGAAGTTTAAACCAGGGAATAAATTATAGTCTCCATCCTGGGGAGGCTGCTCTTCATGATATGGATGAGCAAAACTAGAAGTGGGAAGACCGTTTAGAAGAATTTTTGTTCAAAGCCCAAGTGAGCAGTAATAGTTGCACAGGCTGGAGAATGTTGGATGAGGGGGCATTTCCGGAAACAGACACACTCTAAGGTGGTGACGGAGACAGTAAAGGACTTGGAGGTTGCTTGGCTTTGGGTGGCAAGGTAGTCAGAGGTGATCCCAGCTTTCTTGTGTCTCCTAGCTAACCCTCCCCCACATCCCGCACATTCTCAATTCTCAGTTCCCTTTCTAGGCTTCATTGCTATTAAAAGTTTAGGGAGCGTGCCTGCAATCCTCATTTTATTTTTGTCCGCGTTGTAACACAAATGCCCGTATATACATGTAATCTTTATTTATTTATTCATTTATTTATTTATCATACAGGGAATTAAACTCAGGACATTGCAATTTTCAGCCAGGTGTTGTGCCATTGAGCTACATCCCTGGCCCCACGCAAACTTTTTTTAAAGATAGAGATTATATACTATTATATTGCAAGCTGAATTTTCATTTAATTCAAAAACATGAATAAATTTTCTATCCTCTGTCTATCTGTGCAGGCTTGAGTTAAGAGAAGTGGGCACAAAGTAACCTCTTAAGAAGTCAGTGGCATAGATTTGGGGAAAGGCTGTTGTGTTGGGGGCTGCTGCAGAGCCAGAATGGAAGAGGGTTTAAGTCACACAAATTTGATTTTGTGACCATGCTGCATAAACCATGTTAAAAAGTGGGAAAATTTTAATGTGGCTTATCCTGTATTGTCACGTGATCTTCTTTGCTGTCAGAAAACGCTTGCTCGGTACATGCGTGTGCACCACATCACAGCACCTGCTAAGCTGGGTCAGGAAGCACCCTCATTACTTTCGTGCACTCAGGGAATCAGAGCCCAGGCTCTGTTACTGTTGATACAGTGTCACATGATGCGAGCACACACATCTGGTTCTTACTGTGCCTTTGCTCCCAAGGTGATTTGCCTATTTTAAGATTAGTTCATTTATTTTATACCACTTGTGGAATAGTTTGAAATCCAAAACAACATCAGCATTTTTATTTTATCTTTAAACATATTATCTGTATGTTCTTGCTGCTTCAGTATTATCTTGGGTGGTACGTTTAGGAATAAGGTATTCATCCCCTTATTGTTTTTTTTAATCTCTTTTGCTGTGTTTCAACATTCCACTTGTCTTTATAAGCCTTTTCCTCAGATTCCTAGGTTCTGATTTAACTAAAAAGAAATGAGAAAAACAAATTACTCATGTTTCATGTTAATTCATAATCATACTTTGAGTGCAAGCGAGGATCTATGAGCACTACTGAGGGACTCTTTTAACAAGTCTTTCTTTTTTAAATTCCAATGTTAGGGATATAGTCAGAAAAGTCGCTGTTGGGGAAAGGCTGACTTTGGAACAGTGGAATTGACTGTATTTAGTGATACTGATGTAACCTGCATCCATCGCTCACCTATTGTGTGCAGATAATGATAAGGCACAGTTTTCCTTCCTAAGGTAGTTACTCTTGTGTTATCAGGAGACATTTAGGGCTCCTGAAGTAAAAAGGATGTGCTCAGTTTGCAGTTGAAAATAACACACTACATTTTTTTATGCTCTATGACTATGACAATGACATTTATTTAACACATTCAGCATTTCACATTGTACCAACCCTTAGGTTCTCTTTATTCACAGGTCCATTTCTTCAGCAAATGCATCCAAAACACTATATAACTAAATTATTTAGAGTTTTCAAATGACACGATTGCTTTTGCTTCCGCTGCTTCTGCACGCACACAGTACTTCCACAGTCCAATACCGCATTAGAAGTTCTAAACATTTTCACCCTGTACTCCAGGCTGCTTGGGAAATTTGAAAAGTAGTAACATTTATAATGTCATTAGCTCCTCTCAATACATGGCAACATTTTAGAAACCTTAAACTTCATCTTGCAATGCCAAAAGGGCTCCACACCCCTGCTTCCCCCATTGCACCTTACAAAATAGGCTGCAGGTACTGGGAAAAGGGCCACATTATTAAAATGACTGTACAGGAATAGATTTTAAAAATTCAAAGCTCAGAATTGCTCTTTATAGAATTCACACTTATGTGCAAGCATCAAATCATTTTCCAGCTTGTTTTCTTGGATTTTCTTTGCTTGGATTGCACAGCACTGGTAGTGTCTTTAGTAGAGCTGGAGGTAGAAGCAAGTTGAAAGGATCCCTTGCAATGTCCATTTCCCACACTTGCAGAAGCCACAGCTGGCTCTTCAGTTTGGGAGTTGCTTCAGCTTAGGATTTTAAACTTTTCAGCAATCTCTTTTGTCCAGAGACTATAGTAGTATTTATCTCTAGTTCTGATCTGGCAACAGAACCCTGCAGCTCTGAGGCTGTGATCTCCTTTGGGACTAAAGTCTGTGAAGGGGCTGGTGTCCAGGTAGCAAATTCTGACACTTTAGGGCCTGTGCTTCCAAGTTAATTCCTTGTTTAGCAGGTGATGGTTGCTGGTCAGCCTCCTCCCAACCACCTGAATGAATATCTGGGGTGTTTAGATCTTGCTATTTTTCTTCTTCTGAGGTTTCTTCTTCTGAGGTTTATTTACATTGGTGTTATTTTGCTTATTGTTTATCCCAAAATGGCCCGCAGAGCTATAACTCTGCAGCAAGTTGATCACCAATGGGCTTGTCAGCCCCCCAGCCTTATTGACCAGGAAGCTGGATTCTGACCAGTAGACATCTGATTTCCACTGAGTGTTCCACTGAAAAGGGTATTGAGAGGCATCCATGGCTTGAGAAGTGCTCCCCAGGCACTGTTTCCCTGCACGGCCTGCACATGAGGGGGGACCACATTGGCTTGTTGTTGCATGCTACCATCAGGCCTCACCGCAGACAAGCTGACATCGTTATTGCTGGAGTAGTGGGATCACCATGTGGCTGGGCCAGGTCGAGACAAGGCCCTGGTGGCTGCAGGACCTGCCCTGAGACTCTATAACCTGAGATGAACTGTTGTTCACGGCCTTTGCTGGGGCAGCACCTGTCCTGACATCTGTCCCTTAAACTATACCATGTTTCCTTGCATGGGAGTTGGTCCCCTCATTATCTGTGTTGGTCCCCACATGACACTGGACTGGTTCTGGGTGTTAAACTGATGCTTATTCCCCTGCATTTGATTGGTCATAATCTTCTCTATCATTGGGTTCTGTTGGAGCAAATCTTGCTCCTGAGGCTCCATCATCTCCTGAGGTGCCATTATTTGTTGGCCCTGCCGGGAAAACAACAGCTTAGTTGGGGTCATCCCATCATTTGGGGTGAAGGCCCAAGATTTTGGTTCTGAGCATTCACCATCATCTGCCTTTATGAGATAAGTTGGACCCTTGAAAGGATCATAGTTCTGAGGGCTCAGAATGCCTTGCTGCTGAACTATCTGGCCCTGGGGGACATTGTCTGCTGGTATGTGCCCATCAGATGAGATGTTGGCCTTGCATGTGGCTCAGGTTCACCTGAGGAACACCAGAACTACCAGCTGCCTGGTTGTTCATGCTGCCATGAATTCCCATGAGGCCAAGCTGCATTATATTTTGTGGCTCATGGGACACCTGCATCTGGTTTTGAAGAGGACCAGCTTCTTGACGACTTGCATTCTGGACATTTTGATTTGCTTGTAGCTGGGGGATGGGACTTTTGAATTCCCAGGGGAGGTTGCTATGGTGGAAGGCACCTGACCTTGCATAAAATTCGGATTGGTCTGTCCCCCTAGGCCTAGATGTAAACTCTGTGGTCCCTGGTTTTGTGGCTGCACTAAATCATCATGAAGTTAGGTGGCCTGTTTCCCTGCTGAACCATAGGAGAGCTGAAGGGCTGCTGAAATCCCTGGGGAAGTGGATTATTTTGAGGTGGCCTTGGTCCCATCTGCTGCTGACTTTGGTTAACCATTGGGGAGGATGCAGGGAATCCCTGCTGGAAGGAGGAAGGTGAGGCGGCAGGAGACTTGTTGGTGACATGGTGCTGCTGCCGGGGAACTGGAACCCTGGAGGGCCCTTCCTGAGTACTCTTCATCTGAGGAGCCATGAACTGACCTGGGTTGCTCATCTGAGGATAGTTTGTATGGGCGTGTGAGGCTTCCTGGCTGCTAAGTGGGTATGCAGAAGGGTGGGAAGGTGCCTGTGCCGTGACTATGGATGGTCTTACCTGGAGTTGCTGCTGCATTGGGCCAGGCAAGGAGGGCTTCTTCCACCCCAGGTTTGCAGTTATTGTGCCCAGAGAACCCTGGGCTGGAGGAGCCTGAAGGGCTCTGGAAGGCAGCTGGTTTCAGCCTGGAGAAACAGGCACCTGAGATGGGGCAGTAAACTGGAGTTGAATCCCCTGTGGTTGTTGCTGCTGATGATGCTGTGGGGGTCTGGCCTGCAATTGCTGCTGCTGCTGCTGCAGCTGGGGAAAATCAGCTGGGTTCATTTGCCTGTTCACAGAAACAGGCTACACTGGGTGAAGAAGAGAAGCTAAGGATCCTGAGGGATGACTCTGCTGTGGCTTATGGAGCCCAGAGAGGAGTGGATCCAATGCATCTGACTGAGAAGCCAGGAGAGAGGTCCTGGGCTGCTCTTCTGGATTGGTGCCTGGTGTCACCATGGAAGATGACATGGTTCTACCCTGGGGTACCATAGCAGTGGCAGGGCTGGTCATCCTTAGTAATCCTGGACCACCTGCCATGGAAAATCCTGCCTCTATTCTTTCTGAATTTCCAGCTTCCATGGGACCATTCATTCTCATGTCTTGTCTTCGGTTCTGAGCCAAAGCCAGGTCGATAGAATCTTCCCCTTCAATTTGAACAGAGAGGAGCCCCAAATTCCAAAGCTGCTAGTTGTTGCTCTGAGCCAGAATCCATAGCCACAAATGCACATTTTCGTTTGCCATCTTGGTTTAAAAATCTTCTGTGGCTCCTTGTTCCACTGAGGACAAAGTGCATACACAATCCCGGTAGACTGAATGAAAAACAAATTTTGGCATGTTTTCCTTTCCGTGTACCATCTCTTGTCTTACCCTGCTCTGCCCATCCTATCAACTTCTGTGGCTTCTCTCAAATCAGGAGGCTTCACACTTTAGTGTATTTACATGCAGATCCCTCTCTGAGGAATATCTAATTTATATCCTCCCTACTTGATGGATACCTACTTGCATATTCTATGAGAAACTTGCACATACAGTTAGGCTTGTTTTCTCATTTCTGTTGAGGATTCACCCAGTGTTTATCCTACCAGCTTGATCAAGTTGCATCAGCCATTTGAACCTCTGTGTCTTCTAAATCCCCTCTCACTTCTGTTATTTTAGGCTACCTCCTTATAGACTATATTCCTGGTTCTTTAAATCAGATGCACTGAAAGATTCACACAGCTACTTCTTCATCTCCCCATGATGGCCAGCATCTAGTAGTCCTTTCATTTGCTGAGTAAGACAACAGTCAAAGAAGTACCAAAGAAAAAATACTCCATCTGGATTTTGAGCCACTGGCAAGATTTGGGCAGGATTTCAGGCAAGGAAACAAGGATAAACAGAGAATGTGTATGTGATGCAGGGGAAAGGGAGGAAGCCAGAGCAGTGGAACCTAAGTCCAGTTAGTAGTAAGGTATCACTCAGAAGCCCTGAGAAGCAACAGCCTGATGATTCCACCATGGAATAGATAAGAGCACATACGCTTTGTGAAGAATGTTGATTTTTGAAACAGAGAATTTCTATGGGCTATAACTGAGTTTTATTATTCCCCTCATATACCATATCCATTTTTTTTCAAAAAAATTTTTATTTAAAGAAAAAAAAGAAACAGAAAGAGGGTAGAAATAACACAAAATTTCAAAAATCAAAACAAAACAAAAACAATAACCAGTAAGAAATCACTAGTTGATAATTACATATTTTCCTCTTAGAAGTAGTTGTTCAAGTTACAAAAGTAAAGCCTATAAAGTGGACATTTAAACAGTGAGACTGCAACCAGTTCTGTTCATCTATCCAACAAAAACTTAGTAATATGGTTATCAGTCCTACACACTTAAACATACATGCAGTTATATCCTTTAGAATACTTTCTTTTCCTCTCTTTTTTTCTTTACTATAATCCATTCTCATAAACTGTTTAGAAGTTCTACACATGTATAAGTCTCTACATGTATACCTAGTCTTTCTGTATTAGAGGGAGAAACAAATCAAAACAAGTCAACAATACAAATTCCTAGAGAAACACGAAAAGGACATATAAAACCACAATACTAGGTGATCTATGGTAGTTACTATGATGTCTCTTGTTATTTTCAATAAAATTGTATATATCGTCAGACTTAGTATAATTAAACTTAGCAGTACATAACACTATTAATAAAACCCAAACATTGGAGACATTATAGGACTTCAAAGGCAGTTAATAATCAAACCAGAATGGGTATCCTATTGAATCTTGTCATCTTTAGAGTAGTTACTTCTACTCTCAGACTTGATACTCTCGAGCATACCAGATTTGAATAAAATCAATCAAGACAAAACAGTGATATTGCCAATCTTTTCTGCTTCATCTCTGCTATGCTATTTTTCTGTCATTGTTGTTTACTTTTCTCCTTCATTCCACTGCCTGCTCCTTTCATTGAGGCCTTTCTGCCATTGTTCCTGGAACCCTGGTGATTTTCTTCTCTCTCTCTAGAATATCCTTCAGTATTCTTTGTAGGGTTGGATTGGTGGTCACGAACTCCCCCAGTTCCTCTTTGTCATGGAAATATCTTGTTTCTCCATTAATTTTGAGAGACAGTTTTGCAGGGTACATCATTCTGGGTTGGAAGTTATTTTCTTTCAGGTCTTGGAATATTTCACTTCAAGCTCTTCTTGATTTGATGTTTTGAATCGAGAAGTCTGCTGTGATTTAGATGAGTTTTCCTTTATAGGTGATCTGTTTCTTTTCTCTGACCTCTTTTAATATTCTTTTCTTGTGATAGATTTCTGGGATCCTGATTATTATATGTCTGGGTGTAGATCTGTTTTGGTTGTATGGAGTTCTGTATGCCTCATATATCTGAACATCACTTCCATATCCTATGCTTGGGAAGTTTTCCTTAATTATTTCTGTAACTAACCTTTTTATTTCATTTGCATTTGTCCCTGCTTCTTCATTTACATTTTTTATTTTTAAGTTATAAATCCTCTTGTCATCTTCTAGCCTTTGTATCATTACTTCCTGGTTCCTTGTTATTTTTAAGAGATCCTTCCTTTTGCAATCAGATATTGCAGATCTATCTTCAAGCTCTGAAAGTCTGTCTTTAGTTTCTGTCAAGAAGTTTTGCCAGCTTTCAATGGAGTTTTTAAGTTCCTGATATTCTCTTTGGATCTGTTTCATGTATTCTAGATTTTGTTTATATTTTTTATCAAAGGCTTCTCTCCTTTCTCTGGGTTCCTCCATTCTTCCATTTGTGTCTTCTTGAGGATTACCCAGCATTTCTTTTATTAATCTTCTTATATCTTGCTTTACCTTAGTTAGAATTTCAGATTTAAATTTGTCGATGCGGTCATGGAAGTATTTATTTATTTCTGATGAAACTGTGTCTAACATTGCATCTTTGCTGCCCTCAAACTCCTCCTCATTTACCTCTCCTGGACTCACTTTTCTTGGTTCGGCGGTTGGAGAGCTTTTGCTGTTGCTCTGTCTTGTCATGTTTCTGGTTTCTTTCAGATGAGTGAGTGGTGGAGGTCTCCAGGCCTTTTGTATTGCTTACAGTTTTTCTGCAGCGCACTTGTTAGGGAAGTGCCTCACCCAGTCTGCTGCTGATCTGCATACAATATCCATTTATAAGATGAATGAGTGGAATTAATATGCAGGCTGGATTTTTTTCATTTTATGGTATAAATTATAAATTATAATTATATTTTATATGGTATAAATTATAACTTATAAATTATAATTACATATATTTATGGAGTAGAAATGATACTATGATTTATGAAAAAATGGAAAATAATTAAATTAAATGGATTAATATGTCCATTACCTCAAGCACTTGTTGTTTTTGTAGTGAGTATATTTGAAATTTACATTCTTAGCAATTTCAAAATGTGTAATATGATATCGCAAACTATATTCAGCACTCTGTGCAATAGATCTCAAAAATTATTTTTACTTTCTAACTGAGGCTCAGTATCCTTTGAACATCTTTTCTCACTCTCTATCCTCAGCTTCTGAGTTTGATTGTTCCAGATTCCACATGTAAGTGAGATTCCCAATGCATGCATTTGTTTTCCTATTCTTGGCTTATTTCAGTTAGTGTTATGTTCTCCAATTCCAACCACACTGTTGAAAATGGCAGAATTTCCTCCCTTTTCAAGACTGAATAGGATTCCATTGCATATATACATCACATTTTTGTATCCATTTAACTGTTGATGGAGACATCTATATTCTCATGTAATACAAACATCTGTTCTGAGAATACAGACACCTAGTCAATAAATTGCAGATGTTTTGGGTAAACACTCAGAAGCAGAATTGCTGAATCATGCGGTAGTTCTAGTATTAGTTTTCTAAGGAAATTCTTTACTGTTTTCTGTAATGGTTTTACTAATTTACATCTCCACCAGCAGTATACAAGGGTCCCCTTTTTTCCATATTCTTCTCAGTACTTGCTATCTTTTTCAGGGGAGGGTTAAAAATTTGTTTTATACAGCAGCCATCCTGACATTTCAGAGATGCTATGTCATTAGAGGTTTAATTCGTAGTTCTTCAATGATTAGTGATATTGAGAATTTTTCATAAGGTTGTTGGTCATATATATATTTTTGAGAAGTATGTGTTTAGGTTCCTTGCCTATTTCTAAATTAGATTTTTCTTATTATTACTAAATTTTTATTACTATTAAATTGTTTGAATTCTTATATATTTTAGCATTAACTTCTTACTGATTTTCTGGTTTGCAAATATTCTTTCCTAATCATAAACTGCCTCTTCGCTCCATGGCTGCCTATGCTGGATCTTGTGTTGGTTTTGGTGCCTGTACTTTTGTGGTCAAATCCTAAAGAATAATTGTGTACACCAATATTGTATTGTTTTTCTACTAGGTTTTCGTCTAGTGATTTTACAGTTTTTGTCTTTAAGTTTAAATGTATTTAAACTTCATACATTTGGAATTAATTTTTATGTATGGAATAAGATAAAGCATGATTTTATCCTTATACCATTTAATGAAGAGGTTATCTTTTTTATTGTGTATTTTTGATACTTTTGTTAAAAATCATTTGACTGTGCATGTATAAGTTCAGTCTCTATTGTTCCATTGATTGATACATCTACCTTTATCCCAGGAACATGATGCTTTATGTAAATTAGAATTTGATTAAGTGTTGTAAATAGGTAGGAAAAAATAATATTAAGACATACTTAATCTATTGCTTTCAATAATGGCTTTAACACTCCAAGAATGCAGAGATAGTTCAACACATGCAAATGTTGTAAACAGCCCAAATGCCCATCAACCGAGAAACGGATAAAGAAAAAAGGTGGTATTTTTATACAATGGAGTACCACTGAATCATACAGAAGGATAAACTTGAGACTTTTCCAGGTAAATGGATGCAATTTGATACCATCCATACTCAGAAGTGAAATAAATCAGACACATATGCGTAAACATTGTATTGCCTACCTGGTGTGAGACACAGAGAGAGTAAATAAGGACTAAAATGTATAATAGATACTATGAAATGGGAAGAAGTTGTTCAAAAGGAATAAAGGAACCAGGAGAGGTAAAAGAGCAAAGGACAGAAGGGAAAAGGGAAAAAATTCAACTCAATTATACTATTGTGTCTCAGTTCATTGAAAAGGAATGTTTGTGTTCCTATCTATGGGGAAATTTTTATGTTCATATCTTGTATCCCGAGCAACTACTTTAAAGATAACAACACACAATGTATTAGCTATTTTTATTCTCCTATTATTTTGTTATGAAATTTCGTTATCTTTTTTCCATAAAATAAAAAAATATAATGGCTATAACAAATGTTTTGTCATAAGTAGCTTACACATCATCCATTAATAACTGAGTCTACCATTCAGGGATAAAGCTGATTATCACAGTATGAAAGAACCCTAAAACACAATTGAGATTGAATAGTTTATAGAGGAAACTAATGCAGAGCATCTATCATAAACAAGGCAGGGAAAATGTATATAATTTATCCAATTTAATCCTCATGACAACCATGGGTGGTAGGAATCACTAACCTTGAAGAAATTATAGCTCAGAGAATTGAAATAACACCTCCCATGTGAGCCCATCTCTGCCTACTGTTTGAAAATATGACACAAAATCATTCTTAGCATTCTAGCAAGCATATCAGTAATTTGTCTCATACCAAGGGATATCGAGTACTTTAGTGATAATAACATTTGTTTAAAAACTTTGAATTCTGAGTAAATTTTAATTCACACACACATACCAATTTTTTAAAACAATGTTGGAAATGAAGGATTGGGATGAGGAGGAGAAAAATTGTTATTTGCTTAGAAATGGTCATGCAGCCATTCTTTTATAACCCTCAAAAACCTTGTGAAATTTAGTCACCTCAATTAATTTAGTTACTTTCTCACCTCGTATTTAAGAAACACAATCTGAAAGACACATAGAAGGCTTTGAAAACTAAAATGCAGAATTGTTAAACAGGCTCTAAGGGAAATCTGGCTATGTGACATTCTTTGGGACTTGATGCAGTACCCTTGTCCCCACCTTCATGGTAACATGTAGAATGACTGAATCTCTCTGGACCTTAAATTCCACAGATCTTAATGCAAATAGCACAGAACCCACTGGAGACCAATGACAGGGTTTCTTGAGTCATCCTTTAAGTAATGCTGCTACTGTGTTTAAACTATATGGTTTTTGGTCTGTTGACTCAAAAACATAATTTTATTAAAATGTAGCATAGTTTAGTGATTTTAGTGGCTGCATTCCTAACTGGAAAATTGGCTCTAGAGTCAGTTTCTGCATTTCACAGTCCTTTGTAATGCGGGAATGGAATTCTTGTTATGCCTTATTCTTCTGCTGCAGGAATCAAAGGTTCATTGGCAGCAGTTCTAATAACAACAAAAATGACCCCGTGCATCTATGTAATTAAATGTGAATGTCTCAGTTACACAGTGAGCCTTTCAGGCAACCTTTCATTGTATTTCTAGTTTATTGTATATGACCTTTCATACAATTCTTTCTTAAAAGAACTGATCTTGCATAACTGCAACCTATATTTCAATAAAACATACAGTCTTTGTGGGTGTTTGCCACTGTGCATAACTGTAAATGTCCATTTAAGTATTCAGAAGTTTATGGTAAGATGGAAGGAAAAAGTTGGATTTTAGAAACTTTCACTCTTTCTCCTCTCTAAATCTCTATGAATAATTTCTAGTATTTCATCCTCCTGGCAGGACAGAATTTACAATGGTCATGACATCTCTGAGTGAACTCATTTAACACAGATAAATTCCACAAGTAGCTAGGAAGTGGCAGTCCCATTGATAAGCTTGCCTGATTCATAGAAACCGAGCCATAACATTTCCATTAACTTTGTTTGGAGCAGTGATTAATGATAAAGGGTAGACATGAATCCAAGTTAATATAGATAGGGAAGTGTTATTTTCCTCATCCTCCAAAATTTGGTTATCACTGGATAAACATTCCCTTCCGTGGAAGCCTTCCTTCTCCCCCACACTGGCATGCTAGCAATGCTGTGGACACGGTATAGGAGGGTACAGAGCCTGCCCCTGCCTGACCAAGCACTCTGCCTCTCCGTTTAATGCAAGCATTCCTTCCATGTTATTATCACCTCAATATTTACTTCTCGTTTAATTACACTTTTGTTCACAAGCTTCTAAACTTCCTAGAACGAAAATACAGACAGCATTTAGGAATTTAGAAGTTACAGTTCCCACATGGTGATGTCTGAGAATTGCTCCCAGATTGATAGGACTCTGACCACTTGAAAGAGGTTGAAAAATTATCAACCTGGTACAGAGTCTGACTAGTGATTTTGTGGACTCTGAAACCAGGCTTGCTGAAGCTAACCACTGAGGCACATTTTTCATTTGCTTCCAAAGTATTTTGCTAAAGAGAAAAATAGAAGTGTCATAAAACCTTAACACTCATGCTGGCATCGTTAATGATACCTCCCCCTTGTAGGCCGATTTCCTTGGGGAGACAAATCACAGTCAGAATCTGCTTAGACTCAAAACTTGAGGAATTAGATGAATTGAGGGCTAAAATACAGCCAGCTCTCAGTTGGAGACACTGAGTTTAGCAGGATTTCAGTATACAATGACATCCTTATTTGTAAGAATCCCTGGAAGACTTGCTGAGTCATAAAACTTGAATTACATTTAACTGAGCAATTGTTTTCTGGTTAATATAAGATGGGGAATGCTGCCAATGCACAACTTCACCTAAACGAAGATCTCTATGTAAATAAAAGTTTTCAAAATACGCATGGTCAGATAGAAAAAATAACTCCAAATTGTACAAGCAATTCTATGGCGCACTGCCAAACCGGAAGCTATCCGCCAAATCTAGGTCTTGCCAATTCACTGAGAGTTACCCTAACAGCTGCAGAGTATCGAGAGTAATGGTCTACTTCCTAGTCTCATGACTCCCATAATTGGGTGATTCTATTCTCCTGTCAGTCAAAGTTCTAGAAATATCACCTCCAAACAACAGGAATCACGGATTTCATGCCCTATGGAACTTCTGCACATCCATCCATACACTAAGTGGACTTGATAGATAATCTCAAACAGGTATTTACACTGTCTAGAGAATATAAGAGAGAAGCAAATATGTTTAACCTGAAGGTCACTCTCCCCAGAAGTGTAGCTACCTGGAAAAAAATGAACTCAGAAATATGCCTACTTGAAAACATTGCTTTTGCAGTTTATATAATGTGTAATTACCTCACATGTCAAAAAGAAAAATATTTGGCACACTTAAGGTGTTGTATAGAACAAGCCAATGCAAGCAGCCTGATCCATGCTGCTTTTTTAAAGGTAAGATCAGGTACAAGAAGTGGCAGAGTTGAAATGGGTTTTTGTGCCTATATCTCTACATGTGTATTCATATACACAGAAAATTCTCCTTCCTCACTGCCAGAAGCCTTTTCTGAAAGGTTTTGTAGTGTATGGTTGTGTGGAGACACAGAGATTCAAAATACATAGTAATGGTTTGTCCAAAATATGTACAAATTACACCCAACGTTAGTATTTGCTATTCTTCAAATCTTTAAGGTTGACATTGCAGTGCTTATTGCAAATGCATTTTTGGCAAAATGAAAATCCTTCATTGTTTTTAAGAGGCAGTAATAGAAATTCACACATGATTAAGCCTTGAAACCACCATAAGAATATGAGGAATGCTTTGCTCCCAAACATGCCCTAAAACTGCTCTTCTGGGTGTTGGGAACGTCAAGAAAATCTGCTACCACAGAGAGCAAATTACACTCCTGAGTGCCATTCAGTCTGGTGCCTCCGGGACTTGGCCAGTGGTGAAGGGGGTGTGGATTTCAAGTTCTTTCTAGTAATCAGCGTTGCCACCGATGATAACTTGGAACTCTTTTGCCACCGTGTCACTGTGTAAAAACATGCCCGGGAAGCCCTGCTCAGATCTGACATGTCTGTTGTTTTAACAACCAGAAACAAAAGTTCGAGTAAACATAAAATGTCTCAAGAAAAGTCCGTGTGGATGAGTCTGGAGCTGGGAGAAATGCTGAGAATGTTTATCACGGTTCACACAAAAGAGAAGGACGATCTGAGTACTTCTACCATTTTCTCTCTCAGTGCAGGTCACAGCAGGACTTTGTATTGCACGACAGGCAAAGCTAGATGGTTCCATGGTCCAATCCTTCAGATACCCCTTCCAGTTTGATTTATCTCCTCGAGCATGCTAGATGAAAGGCAGATAAACTGCTTCCAATTTAGCTAAACTGAACTGGTTTGTCTTGGCAGCAAATGACTTTTATAATTGGGCTCTTTCTCTGACATTATGTTTCATCTGGTTGTCTCCTCACTTTTGTCCTGTCTTCTTTGGAAACACTGGAGATTGCAAATAATGATTTCATTAACTTCAAACTTTATTGCTTATTATATGTTTTTCTTTCTTTTGTTCCCAGTAAAATTTACATTTCAAGAGCAACAAAATTCTGAGTTTCTCTCTGTTCATTTCTGAAGCCCATTGCCCCAGAGGTTAAAAATGGATTAAAGAGTTAAATAATTTGACTTTGGGACTGATTCAGAAACCAAATTGCATCTCTTTAAAAAAGAAATGACATCTGCAAGAAGCCCACCTACCTAGCTGGGATTGTTATCTGCAGCTCACCCCTGGGTAACTAACAATAAGATGTGTTTCTGGAAGTTCAGGTTTTCTTTTCTCATTCATTGTTTTGAAACTTCCAACCTTTTCTCTTTGACCAAAGGAAACCAGTTTCAAATTTTATGCTTGTATCAATGATTCTAATCAATTAGTTTCAATTTGATTCTCTCTCCCTTTTAGCCTTCTCCTTAGTGGTCCTATGTTTTAGAGAATGGCCTTGATTTTATTTGAGTACAGCACAGATATCAGAAAGAAAAGTCACTGTTCGCATTAAACTATGGCCAATAATGAAAGCTCATGTAAGATGTTGCTTTAGGTTCACAAAATGCGATCTTTCTTTAGTTGCCTTTAAATTTTCAACAATGTGAGAAAGCAGCCGTCTCAGATACCATCATTTATATGTAATAATCCTAACCAAGGTAGATACTAGGCTACAGAGAGTACAGTCGTGATGAGATCAGTCTCCTAAATCAGGTAGATCAGGGTTAGGTTATCTGCACTTCTATGCACTGTGTATGTGACCTTGCATAAGTCACTGTACCCTTATGATCCTCAGCTTTATCCTGCATGAAATGGAGAAAGTCATGTGTTCTCCATCTCATTTTATTGAAATAACCATCTTCACACAACCATGATCTATGTTGAAAACCATGCTTTGAGTAATGCTTAAATTAAACTAAAGTTCACTTGGTTTATTTATGTACCCTTTCGTGATAGGTTAACACATAATTACCCATTTCCAGTGGGGGTACAAAGTATATAGTATTAATTGGTCTTATCCAGAGACCCATAGAACCCATACTGAGAAGACTTTATTGGCTTCAAAATATGATTGGGATGTTTCAACATTATAGTGGACATTGAATACTTAGCTCAACATTTCTTGAATAAAACAGCGGACATTTACTGTGTACCATGAAGATTTCAAAGTCATTTTACTGAATGGTCACAGCCCCATGAGGTCAGAGTCATCATTCTCATATCACAAGCCAGAAAGCTGAGACTTAGTGATGTTGATCAGCTACCCAAGGTTACCCCGCAAGAAAGCAAGGAATTCAATATTTTTGGACTTCACAGAGTGTTCGTGATGTATGTGAATAAACGCATGGTGAGCATCAAAGTCAAAGGCTTCCCTTGAAGAATAGGATTTTCCTTTATATCACATAGAGAACTACTGTTAGACAGCTCCAGGCGCCATAACATTCTTCAAAGACCTATTAAGTTCTTAGTGTATGCAGACATGATTCTAGGTAATAGAGATATGGCAGCAGCAAACAGAGCAGAAAAAAAACCCTGCCCTCAGGAAGCTTACACATTTGTGTGAGAAGAGGGACAAAAGCAGTGACCAAATAAAACACAGAGACAAACAAATGACAGAGTAATAAATGTGAGGTAGAGAAATGGAGCAGAGAGAAGGAATAAAGCGAGACTGGATGGGGGAAGGTCTGGTGGATGCAGTTGTAAGCAGAGCTTAGTTGACTCCATGCCATTTGAACAAATGCCTGAATGTCATCTGGGGGCAGAATGTTCCAGACTAAGGGACCAGAAAATGGAAAGATCTTGAGATAGGGCTGTTCCCTCAGTGTTCGGGGAAGAGCACCAATTCTTTCCTACCATTCTTATCAAAGCGATGCAGAGGTACAAGAACCTACACAAGCTCTTCGGCATGTCTCCATGGCCAGCATTTCTAGGTTACTTGAAAGTGCAGGGACCATGCCATCAGGTTCATTCTTTACCCAGAGGAGAGATCCTTCCTGGAAACATAAATTTTAAAACTAATGATCAAAATAAATGTGCAAATCAAAACAATTTTGTGATATGTTTTTGAAAGTGATTGCATTTAAAAGCTTCTGGTAAGCCTAGAATTATTTCAGAATAATTTGCTGAAGTTTCTGGTGATTAATAAGAGGTGATTTATGAGCATATTTGGCAACCTGTTAAACTGGGTGCAAATATAAGAGTTTATTTTTATTATTAAAGGAAATGACTTTAAAAGATTACCTGCAATGTTTCCCCAGTTTTATATTTTGAGTATGTTTTTTTTTTAATTTCTGGTGTTGATTGGCAACTAAAGATGTCTTTCTTTTTCATTTCATCTTAACCAAAAATATTTAATCATTTGTCTTTACCAAAGGCTCTGTTTACAGTAGATATAAATTCTCCAAAAACCAGGACCATATTAATAAAAACTAAGCACACCATCTCTCAAAACTTCAACACTTTTGTTGGGATATAAGTTAGTATAATTTAGCAATTTGGCAACAGGCATTACAAATTCTGCAAAAGTTCTACGTTTAGCCTTGTAATTTCACTCTTAAGAATTTCCATGAAATCATAAGTGAAAAGAAGGAGATTTGCTTGCAGAGATGTTTTACACAGACCTATTTATAATAAGAAACATTATAAACAATCGTGACATGTTAATTATGGTGTATTCATATCATAAAAATGACTGTTATATAGGATTTCAACAGCATAGGAAACTGCTTGTAACAAATACATAGCTAAGTGAAATAAAGCCAGGATGCAAAGCTGTAGCCAAAAGTTGTCTAAAATATAGAAAAAGTAAACTGCATAGCAAAATACAATAAAGTAAAAGAAATTGCATCTGGGTTTGGGGATTGGGTTTAGGGTATTATTTTACATCTTTGTATTTCCTTAATGCTGTACCAATAAGGCATTCAACAAAGGTATTAACTCACCCACTGCTACTTAGATGGTCTTAGTAACATTTCACAATTGTTGACTTAATCACATATTAAAAATTCTGTTCTCTGAGTCTTGTCAAAAAAGAAATGACATCAGTGATGTTTTAGCAAACAAGGAAGCCAATAACCAGATGTAGTGAGTAAAATTCAGAAGATCGTGACCATAAAAGAGCGTTCACATTATAACTTAAAGAATCTCTCAGTGCATGTATTTCGGTATCAGCATGTGCTTAGAAGGTGTGTTTGGATAGATTGGTGTCTTGTGTGACCTGCTAGATTTCTGACCTCACTGTTCTGGTCTTTGCAAAGTTGCTAAAGAGGATAAATTTTAAAATGAAATACACATACTTACCTGATTAGGTTTGCTATTGCAACATGACTGACGAAAAACTTGGGGAAATGTAGTGTCACGGATTAACTATAGTACTTGAATGATAAGATTAGTAATAAAAAAAATATGCCCTAGACTAAATTGAGAAAGCCACTTTGCATATAAGATCCTATAGGTATGTAAAGCCACTGGGCTCTAGATTCTGTGAGAGATCTGGGTGAGGGAAGGGTGGAGGCAACACCCAAGTTTTGACTGTAACCGGTCACTGGCAACCTGTCCACTGATTTTCCTTTCCCCTCCACACACCTGACTTTATCATGAGCATTCACAGAAAGCATCATCTCCAGATCAGAGTGCTAGGTCATTACCCATCAAGATCTCTGCTTCTGTGTCAGGTTTCCAGAGCAGAGAGAGAAAAAGTCTCCTTGCTCTTTGTAAGCTGTGACAAGCTGTAATACCTTGGTCATTGTTTCTTCTACTCTTGAGGAGGCTCTGAGTTGCAGCCCTCTTGGGGGATGGCACTAGTGATTGCTTTCACCTGCTCAATAAATCAGACTTTCTCTACTTCAAACTCATAGTCTAGAATGTGGTGGGGGCCGATCTCACCTATGGTCATGCTGTTAGCAGCAGTTTCATCGTTGCCCACTGTCACTTTTACCATTTTCTAGAGTAATGACAGATGTACACAAGTCGCTCCCATCAGAAATAGAAGCTACAACGTCAGGTGCCCAGCCAAGACTGTAACAGACAGTAATTTATACGTCTTTAACAGCATTCTCTACATGACTTCAAAAAAATCCACCATTGAGTTCTTATCTGGCAAACTACAGAAATAGGAGTTTTGTTTCCTGTTATTGCAGGACTCATGGAGTTGGAGAAATGCTCTTGATTTCCTTTCATAAAGTTTGCTTTCTGAAACAATCAGGATTGTAGTAAACACTGACCCCAGAGGGAAAAAAGGGTTCATTTCATGAATTTCCAGTAATGCCTGTGCTCCGAGCATTGTTTGTGTCATGTGAGATAGGAAAGCTTAATTATGACTGTCACAGAAATATTTCATTTGTTTTGATTTCTGATACACTTACCAAAGATTTCCCATATCCAGGGGCTGCTACATCCCAGAATAAATAGGTGGCAAATCTTTCTACTTTCTACTCTCACTGTACTTAAAATGAAACTGAACAGTTCACAAATGCTCTAACTAAAGTGTCTTTCAATGTGAAGTGAATTCTGAGCTGCAAATCCTAACACTCTTAAAGCCTTGGAGAACACCCGTTTCTCTCTGTTGGCTTTGTTCATGGGAGGGATCACCTTCCCCGGGCCCTGGGATCACCTTCCCTCGCTCCTGTATATTTTCCTTGACACTCAGCCTGAGTTTCCCTGTTCATCTCCTAAATCCCTCAAGCAGCTATCACATTCTTACTCCGAGCTCTCTTACTGTTAGGCCTAATTCGTCCTTGGTAGTTCGTAGTAGACTTGATAGGACTCTATGAGTCTGTTAGATTTCAAGACTTTTCAGGAATCACAGACTTTGCCTTTCCAGCTTGATGGACACTGCTCATTGTGAGCATTATCTACCCAAAATGCCCTTTCTCCTCTGCCTGGGCTTCCTGTGAAGGTTTCTTAGTGAACACTACCAGGAAATCCCATTACCCTGCATTTAGGTAATTTCCAGTTTCCTTTAGTACCAGTCCTTTGTCACCACCCCCTCCCTTTCTGTTCTTCTAGTGCTAGTGATTGAACCCCAGGGCTTATGCACTGAGCTACACCCCCAGTAGCTTTATTTCTTGAAACAGAGTCTCACTAACCTGCTAAATTGCCAGGCCTGGCTTGAACTTGCCGTTCTCTTGCCTTGCTCTCCTGGAGTGCTGGGATTAGGTGTTGTACCACCACACCTGGCATTTCCACCTTCTTATCCAACATGATTTCATGAAGTGTAATCTTATCTTCTCTAACACTGTGACTAGTACCTGTCAGCAATACAGCTCAAGGGCCAAGAACATACTGAAAGACAGCAGCATTTTAGTAGGCAAAAATTCTACTCATTTTTCCTTCCAGTCTCAGATTTGTAGTGTAAAACACGATTTTCATTTTTAACATTATCATTTTTACATCCAACTGAGTCTGACCCTCTAAAGCCAATGAAGTTAATCTTACTCCTACTCCTGCTAACCCGACCCCTCATTCCCAGGAACTTGGAACCAGAATGTTTCTCCACAGGGCACAAGTTCCTGTCTTAATAACTGGCTCAGGAATTCCGTTTCCTGGGTAGAAAGTAGCTTGGACTTCATGGGAACTTCCAGGATGCCACTGACACATGAGCCCAGCCACGCAGTCCTGATGGCTGGTCGGGAGTTCACCCCAACACCTTCCTTCGTGCTTCCATGGTCCCCCTGCTGGCCTGGACTTCCCCTTTCACCTGTGGCCTCCTTTGCCCACCAGTCACTTAGGCTCATCGGAGAATGCTAAATCTGTCAAGTCTTATCCTTTCCTCTCTTTTTGTGAAAGCCAGCTTGGTCCTGCTTTATCAAAGTTCTGCTTTGACTGTGTGATAAGTTTGCAGATTGTAATATTAGGCAAATTTCTTCACCTTTCGAACCTGTTTCTCCTCCAATCAAAAGAGTAGCCTCTGCTGAATAATGAAAGCGCATCACCAGGGAAGATTCTGTAAACTCAGAGGCCAAAGCTTTATAGATTGAATTATTACCTATCTCTGGGGTAGGAGTGCACGGCGACATAAAATTCCCCCACTCAGGGCCATGGAGCCTGGATATCTGTCATTAAACTCTTTTCAATCTTGCTGAGGTTCCTGAACATTCATCCTCAGTACGGGAGGATGAATTATCTCTGGCTAGATCAAAATATTTCATAGAGCTTTCAAAAAATGTTGTAATTTTTAATAAATTGCATGAGTTTTCTTTTATTGTGAAAGAGAATTCTTTTTAAATTTCGTGGTATTTAAACACACCTCTTAAAAATAAAATATTGGTGACATTAAATGGTACTTTATTGGTGACATTAAATAGTATTTTAGCCTTTAAAAAACCACTTAATTTTACCAGTACATTTTACACATACATAGTGATATAATTCATCACAGATAATTTGTACCTGTGTATAGTATAACTTCTTTGCTTCTTTGTTTCTTTCTCTTTTTTTGGACTGGGGATCAAACTCATGACCTCACGCTTGCCAGGTAGGCGCCCTCCTCTCCCTTCAGTCTCTCTGTCTCTGTTTACAAAAGCTTTATTTCCATTTTTTTCCTTGTCCCTTCTTTCTTTCCATGTCTCCATTTATTGCTTCTCTTTTGAATATTTTCTCCCCATTTCCCAATATTTATTAACATTTTTTTTGGTTTTCATCTACACTTGTAGTTCCTTGCACCACAGAAACCATACACTATTTGTGTGTGTCTGATTTATTTCAATTAGAAGTTTGGTCTCAAGCATCCATTTAGCTAGAAATGTCTCAAACTTATCCTTCTTTGTGGCAGAGTAATACTCCCTTGTATAAAAAAAAGTCACATTTTTTTATCCATTCACCAGTTGATGGGCATTTGAGCTGTTTACAAGATTTAGCTATTATAACCTGTGCTGCTATAAACACACATAGTCATATATATATATATATATATTGTTTTGATATGTTGCTTTTAATTCTTTCAGGAAAATACCAACAAGGGAAATGCCTGGATCAAATGGAACCTGTAGTGTCTTAGCTACTTTTCTTATTACTGAGACAAAATTCCTAACACCTAAAGTTAAGGGAGGAAAGTCTGTAGAGGTTTCAGTCTCTAATTCGCTGCTCCAAGGCAGGGTGGTTTGGCAAAGCAGAACAGTTCATAGCACACAGAGTGTAGCAGAGTAATGAGCTACTTTAGCAGGATCTTTCTGCCCCTTTTACACTGTATCTAGGCACTGCATTTCTTAAATGTCCAACATTTTTTCATACATTTATTTGCTACTTATATTTCTTCATCAGAGAAGTGTATGTTCATCTATGATGTCCTTTTTTGGGTCAGGTCTTTGACTTTGGAGGGGTCCTGATTTTTTCAGTTCTTTATATGCTCTAGATAGAAGTCCTTTGTCTGAGGGACAGTTGGTTAAAATTTTTTTCCCATTTTGTGGCTTGTCTTTTCGCTGTGTTGGTGATTTCTTTTGACATGCAAAAACTTTTTAATAAGATGTTGATTCTTTTATTTCTCATGTGATCTGGGTTTTGCTTATGAGCTCTCTGCCCCACCTATCTCCAAGATTTCTTCCTACCTTGTCTTCCAGTAGATTTAGTGTTTCTATTTGAATATTGAGATCTTTGATCCATTTTGACTTTAGTGCATGATGATGTACATGTGTGTAGTTTTAGCCTTCGGCATGTGAAAAGCCACTTTTTCCAGCATCATTTATTAAAGATACCGTTCTTCCAGTAAACATGTTTGGCCCTGTCATCAAAGATAAGGTGGCTCAGTGTCCTTTGTGGTTGTGTCTGTATATTCTAACGTGTTCCACCGATCCTCGGTTCTGGTTTTGGTTTTTGGTTTTGTTGTTGTTTTGTTTTATTTTGTTTTTGCCACTACCATGCTGATTTTATCATAGTAGCTTTATAATATAATTTCAAGTCAGGCATTGGGAGGCCTCTTGCCTTGCCTTTGTTGCCCAAGATTGCCTTTGCTATTCTAGGTCTCTTCTATTTCCATATGAATTTAGGAATGTTTTCTCTAGATGTGTGAAGTGTGCTGATGGTATTTTGCTTGAGATTACATTGAATCAATATAAGAGTTTTGAGACTCTGGCCATTATTATTATATTGGCTCTTCTTATCCATGAGCAAAAGGAGATCTTTCCATTTTCTGATAACCTCTTCAATCTTTTTCAGAGCACTTAATTTTCAGTGATATTGATCTTTTATATCCTTTGTTAGATTAAGTATTCTGTTTTTTTAATGCAATTTTTGGATGTGAAAAGTGTTGTTTCCCTAATTTCTCTCTCAGTGAGCTCATTCCTTGTGAACAAAAATGCTATGGACTTCTGTATCCAGTTATGCAGGGGTTCTGCAAGCAAAGGGAGAATAAAGAGACACACACGCCAAGGGTCAGCAAAACAGCTACCACCTGACCAGTGTCAGCAAGCAGCTTTTATTGTGCATGCTTAGATTATATAACTTGTTTGCTTCTTGTCCTTACGGGACCTCATGCTTAAATCTCCAGGGGATGTTTCAAAGCCTGCACTTTCTACCACGACATTGTCAACCTGATGTGTCCAGGACAAAATGGAGTCAGTGCAGCCTCTCTATAGAGTTGCACTGCTGAATTTGCTTAGCTCTAGTTGTCCTTTGGTGGAGTTTTTGCAGTGTTCTATGTAGAGTACCATGTCATCTGCAAATAATGATAATGTAACTTTATCCTTTCCTGTCCTTATTCCTTTAAATTCTCCCTCTTGTCGAATTGCTCTGGCTAGTGTTTCCAGAAGTATATTGAATAGGAGTACGATAGTGGACATCCTTGTCTTGTTCCTGATTTTAGAGTGAAGGCTTTCAGTTTTTGTCTGTTTAGTATGATGTTGGCTGTTGGTTTGTCATAGATGGATTATCAGACTGAGGTAGACACCCTCTATTCTTATTTTCTCTAGGGTTTTATCATGAATGAGTGTTGGACTATCAAAAACTCTTTTGCATCTGTTAATATGGTGTTAATATGCTGTATTCTGTTTACTGGTTTGCATATGTTGAACCATTCCTGCATTTCTGGGATGAATCTCACTTGATCATGGAGTATATTCTTCTTGATGACTTGGTGCATTCTGTTTCCTAGTATCTTATTAAGGATTTTGGCATCTATGTTCACTAGGGAGATTGGCCTCTAGTTCTCTGTTTTGAGTTATTTATGTTAAATTTTCTCTAAATTTCTTGTAGATTTCACTTGTGAATCCATCAGAACCTGAGATTTTCTTTGTTGATAAGTTCATGTTTTCTATTTCATTAACTCATATTGGGTTATTTAAAATTTTTATATCCTCTTGATTCAGATTTGGTCATTCATACATTTTTAGCAATTTCTATTTCTTCTGTGTTTTCTTTTGAATTGATCTTTTGAATTTCCACAAGATTTGTAGTGGAAATTCCTCATTGTGTGAATTGAGTTTTTTCCTTTTCTTGATAAGGTTGGTTAGGGCTTTATTAATTTTATTTATTCTTTCAAAGAACCAATACTTTTATTCATTAATTCTTTGTATTGTTTTTTTAGTCTCAATTATATTAAATTCTGCTCTGATCTTTACAATTTCCTCCCTTCTATGAACTTTGGGCTTGACTTGCTCTTCTTTTCTAGTCTGAAGTGAAGCATCAGGTTGTTTATTTGTGCATGTTCTGTTTTCCCTATGTGAGAATTCACTGCTATAAATTTTCCTCTTAGGACTGCTTTCATTGCCTCCCACAGGTTCTGGTGCCTTATATTTGCATTTTCATTTGATTGTAGATATTTTTTAATTTCTTCTTTAATTTTCATCTGTGACTCACTGCTTGTTCAGGATGGTATTATTAATTTCCATGTGTTTATAATATTTTTGTAGTTTCTTTTGCCATTACTTTCTTATTTCAATGCATTAGGGTCCGACAATGTGAATGGAATAAATTCAATTCCCATTACATTTACTTAAGCATGTTCCATTTGTAAGTACATGGTCTATTTTAGTGAATATCCCATGTGCAACTGAGAAGAAAGTGTATCCTGATGTTCTTGGGTGTAAACATCTATTAATTCCATTTGTTCACATATTTGATTCAGTTCTGTCCTTTGCTGACTTTCTGTTTAGTTGATGTATCTCTTTGTGACAATGGAGTAGTAAGGTCTTTTGTTAAAATTGTGTTATTGCTTGTTTGATTTTTCATGACTATTAATGTTTGTATTTGGTGCTTATCTATTTATGAACCCTCTCTCTTCCCCTTGAAGTTTTTCCCTAACAAGTAGATAGTGACCTTCTTTATCTCTTTTGATCATTTTTGCTGTTTGGAGTTCTATATGCCTCACTTATCTGTATATCAGATTCTGTCCCCACACTTGGGAAATCTTCTGCTATTACTTCTGAAAAGTTTTTTTTTAAATGTCATTTGTGTGGACTCCTGCTTTTTCATTGACACCTACTTATATTATTTTTCTTTGCATTGTCTTGGACCTGTTGAATTGTTATTTCATGGTCCCTTGTTATTTTTAAGAGATCTTTCCTTTCGTGATCACCAGCCGTGATCCTGTCTTCAAGGTCTGAAAATCTATATTGTTTCATTGAAGTGGTTTTGCCAGTTTTTAATGGAACTTTTGACTTCCTGGATATCTCTTTGAATCTGTTTCATGCATTCTGTTTCTTTCCTATACAGTTCACTGAAGTTTTCTATCATTTTCCTACACTCCTGTATTGTTTTATTTATGTCTTCTCTGGTTATGCTGAGCAATTCCTTCATTAAGGCTGTCATTTTTCATTTTACCTGAGAGATTATTTCTGATCTGATTTCCTCTATAGACTCAGGGGTTGTTTGTTTGCTTCACTTGCTATCTTTTCAGAAATTTCAGGTATGTATCTTTAGTCTTTTCAGTTTTTCTGCTCTTGGCTTCCCCATTGACAGAGGACTTCAGTAGCATCATGTGCATCTTAGTGAAGTCCTACTGTGTGGCTGGCATTCACCCAGTTGCCGGGTCCCACAGTATAGTGGAGGGGCAAGTCACCTGAACTCCTCCTTTGGGGTCAATTAGGTGAATCCTGGATTCTTCCCAGGCTGACTAGCCTAGAGGTATTGACGTGAACCAACCCACGGCTCATATTATTACTGCTACTTCAGACTTTGTCATGTGCCACCTCCTGTTGCTCACTACTCCACCTTGACAGGGGTTTTCATCTGCAGTGGCTATTCTTAAGGTCCTTAGCTTGGCAAAATACCATAGTGAAGAGCACTAAATCAGTCCTTATGCTTGCCCTTCCCCCCTCCCCTTCCCTTCCCTTCCCTTCCCTTCCCTTCCCTTCCCTTCCCTTCCCTTTCCTTCCCTTGTTCTGCCTTCCTTCACTCCACCACTTCTTCTTCTTCTTCTTCTTCTTCTTCTTCTTCTTCTTCTTCTTCTTCTTCTTCTTCTTCTTCTTCTTCTTCTTCTTCTTCTTTCTTCTTCTTCTCCTCTTCTTCTTCTTTCTTCTTCTTCTTCTTCTTCTTCTTCTTCTTCTTCTTCTTCTTCTTCTTCTTCTTCTTCTTCTTCATCTCCCTCTCCTCCTGCTGTTCATGACTCTTCTCCACTTCCTTATACTTACTTTCTCTTCTCCTTTTCTTTCTTTTTCCTCCCTCCTTCCCCACCAACTTTTCCTACCCACCCCCATCTGTGAAAATCCCAAATTCCAAAGTCTGGAAGTCACACAATAAAATGTCAATAGTGTCTTTTTTGGGTCCAAATGATAATTATTTAACTTGGTATTAGTCATCAATTCCCTTAAGTCATGGGGTTGATCATTTAGGGGTAAAGAATTTATGCAATGCTTGGGTGTGGGACGCAAGGGTTAGATGGCTTACAAAGATAAGTGCTTTGAAGGAAAGTACTTAAAAGGCAAAACAAAGAGGGATCAGAAGCAAGAAATTGAGACTCCAGTCCAAACACTACTGAGTTCACAGTCTTACCTAGTACCAGATCAACCAATGAAATTCAAAAAAATTGAGAGTGTACAAAATCCAATCTTCACCTCCACTTATCAGTTCACAGGAAGATATGCCAGACTCATTGTGTACCTTTTACTGGTATGAACATCAAGAGGCTTCTGGCCTCCAGTGAGTGCCCCAAGAAATCTCCCCAAATATATAAGGTTTTTCCTTTTTTGTCTGCCTCATAACCCCTTTGGGAACTGATTGGACTGAATATTCAGTCATATCTTTCAGTCCAAATGACTTAGAGAACCCCAAAATCCTCTCTTTGTTCTCTACTACTGGACTTTGGAATGGACATCTGATTCAATTTTAGCTACTATCTTGCTGGCCACAAACACTGACAAGAATGAGTGTGTGATTCAGCCCAGGTGAGGTGCAGCTCTCTCTTAACCCTTGCCAGAAATGTTGGAAGAGATGCTACCTTTTTCTCTAGATCACGAGTCTGAAGATCTGTGCAGGCTCAGGGTACTGGGGAACTGTATGTGAAGCAGAGTGAAAAAGGGATACACTGTACATTTCCAAGGGAAAACTTCAAATTGCAGGATCCAGTTATGTAATTTTCCAAGAAATTCTTTCCTTTGGTTCTTTTGCCTTAAATTAGATTGAGCTAGCATTCTGTCACTCGCAGCTTCACTGAAATTGTCTTGAACAATGTAGAATGTTTAGTATGAGAGACTTCAATAAGAAACTCTTGCCCAAGGAAGGCCGATGAAGGAAGGAAACTTCGATTGCCTTCCTACTATCTAATCTAAATTTTCAGCAGAGTGGACCCCTGACACCTTATCAGGAGAGAAAACTGGGGAAAAGAGAAGAGAGAAGCAGGCTCATTTTAGAGATTCTTTCCATCTCTCTTGGTGTCTGGTTAACCAAGGAAGACCATGTTAGGCCAGAATCTCAGAAGATATGTTGAAACTTGGCCCTGTATAAACTTGTGAAAAAGAGTAGAAATGAACTATTTTTTTTCTACTGCTCCTCTGGAATTATTGTATTTCCTTACAATTGACAGCAAAGCTATTCTGCTTTAAGAGCCAAATCCTCCACTCAAATGTGCCAAGCTGACTCACTGGAGATTTCCCTCACAAGGCCAAAGAGTTATCATGTGGGAAAAAACCAGCTCTAATAGAGGTGGAGGGTGAGACAGTCCCTTCCCCATTGACAGAGGACTTCAGTAAGCAGAGATGTAGGGTCTTGAACACACTGTTTGCTAGGGAGCTGGAAAAAAGAGTGAGATACCCAACTAAAAGCATCCTGGGATTCTTACCCGGCTGTGTCATTACTGGAATGGATTCTTACTTGGTTGTTTCATTACTGGAATACAACTTTTTCCCACATCAAAGATTTTTTGAATGGTTTATCTGGCATCAAAAATGTAACCAAACAAAACAAAAACAAGGAAGAAACACTTGGAACAAAAAAGTGAACCAGGGGGCATAATGATTAGGGTATTAGACAAAATATCTGGAAATCTACAACACGTGATAATTTCTAACAACTGACAGATGATGTGAGTAATGTGGGGCAAAAGGGAAAGTGGAAATTTGTTTACTCATCACAGCAAGGGATATAAATTTGTTTACTGATTTTTGTTTAAGGATATTGACTGTTTCAGCAACAAGGAAAATTGCTTGGTTAAGAAAGGTAAGATCATCCTGAAATCTAAATTGCAAATACCCAAGCAAAGCTAAACTTTTTAATAAAATGTATAAATATACCTACAGAATTTACTAGTTTTCTGCTCATCCCTACAAGAAAAATTTGTTATAAAATTGCTTAAGGACCAGGTAACCATTTGAAGATAAGTTAGAGAAAATGGAGGAAAAAAAATTGAACTCTTAGTAATATTGAAAAGAGATGTTTAAATTAATAATATGAAATGTATTTAAAATTCAAAACTGTGAAAGCATAATTCTTAAAAATTGATTCTGATTCTGCTGCTAATTATCTCCACAAGAATGATAAATTGGAAGAAGAGTAATGTCTGGATTTTTCATCGGGTCTCCCAGGGATACGTTTAACCGAGGCAAATATGCAACCTTACACCTCCTACACCTGGACTTTGAAGATTCAGAGTTCCTTTCCAAAAACCTGACATTAGAGTGTTCCTATCTTTGTTTCACAAACATCAACTTCAACACCATTTTTTGTACTTACTGTTTTGCTCAGTCTTCCTTCTAGAACAATTTTAGTGAAGCTTGATCACTTTCTGCTACAGATCCTAAAACACAGTGATGACAGGGTTGTATCTTCCCAGCAAATTTCCATCCCAAGGAGGAATGTACTGATTTCAGATGCAGTTGTTCTTGCTTCAAATTATCTTGTGTTGCATTTATTAAAATTCCAGAAATCAGTACTCATGTCTCCCCCTCAGTGTCCATCACCTTTAAAACAAAATGGAACTAACTAATGCAAGATTAGAATCTGTAGAGATGAAAATTTGAGAATATTCTTTGAAAATATATGGTGAATATTTACATTTAAAAAATTATTACAGTGAAATATTCACTGTCATTAATCCTCTTCATAACATTCCTCATTGCTTCAAACACACTTGTCAATCTTTGATTTTTTTAAATTTTTTTAATTTTTTTTTTTTTTTACTGAGGATTGAACTCACAACCTCATGCTTGCAAGGCAGGCACTTACACTGCTGAGCTAAACCCTCAGCCCTCTCACACTTGTCAATCTTGCTGCTTTAGAAGTCAATTTTGGAAATCCATTTCTGTGTTTTTATGATACATGATTAAATATACAATCATGCATTCAATGGAAAGGCAGGCTTGTGACAACTTTCTGGAGTGTCATTATCCACCTTATTTGCCAGATCTGTTACCATGTGACTACCAGCTCTTTCTCAAAGTCAAAATGACCACGGAAGTAAATGTTCTCAATTGATTCATTGTACTAATGTAGCTATGACAGCTAATGACACCCATGAAAGAGAACTTCCAGAACTGCTTCAGAAAGTGGCAAGAATGATGGGATCAGCATGTTTAAAGCCAGGGAAGTATTCTGAGGATTTGGAGGTGAATTAATAGCAATTTGTCTTCCACTGCAATAATTTTTCTTATTTTAAACATTAACTGTAATGTTTGATCATACCTCATGTATTGATATACATGCTCAAAGCATAACAGTATATATGTAATTTCCTGCATATCTAATTACTTCCTTCCTTTGCGACAGAAACCACAATGACTGCAGGAGGTCAAGAAGTATTTTTCCCCAATTCCTAGTAAAATTAGCTTTCTGAATCTTTGAATTCTGCTGCTTTGATACCTGTTCACAAGTCATTGTCATTTCTCTGTCTATAAAAACATATCCATGTAGACTAAGCCCGTAATTCAAATAAGTAAAAATGAACGTATAATCTGAAAACTGTATAGGTTCTATTAGGAAGATCAACAGATTTTTGTTGGTAATTCTGTGTGTGTGTGTGTGTGTGTGTGTGTGTGTATTATGCATGTATTTGTTTTATCATGTGTTCTTCTGATATTGCACTGTTGGGTAAGACATTATGTTTGTATCATCTCTGGATGTATGAGAAGGGAACTAGAGAAAATTAAACTTACTTGGCTTTGTTTCACAGTGTGAATTTACCATGGTATCTCCTCAGCAAAGGTTGTGTGCAGACTAAACGTTCATCTTACTTGCTGCAAGAAGCTGATGGAACCCATTAGGACTGGAAAGTGTAGTGGAATTTGAGGAGGAAAAAATCGGCATGTAACTGTGCATGTACTTCAGAGTCGATGAAACCTCACAGTGGATGGTGAATTCAGGTCTAAAAGGGAATGAGGTTTTCTGACTTTATCAGAAGAATCTGCAGTCACCTCCATACACAGAGAACTAGCTGTTTGCTTTATGGAATATTTTCAAATTATTAAATTGGATAACGTATCACTTTCAGGTCTAATTTTGTTTCCTGTCCTAGGAGGAAAGGCCTTCCCCTTCCTTCTTATTAAATTTTGAAACATAAATAACCACAGAAGTGTCTCAACAGTCCCCACAAATTTATTTTATACTACAGGAATGTGAAATAATTGGGAAATAAGTCACAAGGGGACTAGATTAGGAGAACAGTTTGTCACATTTAATAAATTAGCTTTGACTCTACTTGCTGAAAAGATGAGTATGGACAGCTATCTGTTCCTGCACACAGATCTTCAACTTGATCAGGGGGAAATTTAAAACATCTCAAAATTATAGCTGAAGAAACAGATCTTACTGCTTGTGGGCAATTGCTTCAAAGAAAAAGTACAAAGGTTTGACCTTCCCATGCGCTTGTTGTTAGCGAAGGAAAAAGGAAACATTTTTGAGAGATAAGCTGCCCTTTTGAATATCGAAAGAATTTAAAAGCAAAAATATCAGTATTGGCATAATTACAGGTATCAGTCTACTTTACAAAATTTGTACCTCTTTTTTTCTTTGTGACTTAAGGAAAATATTTATTTTACCAGTACTAACCCTCCAGATGGTTAAATATAAGATGGAGACATTTCTTATTGCTCTCTTCCAAAGTTAAGACTATTTTCTTTAAAACATGACTTAGCTTTTAAGAAAAACACAGTAAGAAAACGTTAAGGGACAAATTTGTTAAAAAAAAATTATCACTGAATTTCTAATTTGCAGGTGACTCACCAAGATGGCAGCTAATTACTATTATTAATTGTAGTTATTATTTTAAGTCTACGTTTTAAGGAGCTTCCATCTTTCCAGTGCTGACAGCACCTGTCAGAGGGAGACAGAAGGCAGGAATGCGTCTCCCCAGCACACCTGCTCCTGCCACTGCCTGAGGGGCCACGTCCCTGAGGGAACTGGAGCTACACCTACAACTTCTCTCCAGGAAGCCCGGGCTTCAGTTTAGTGACAGAGGGCCATAGGGGAAGTAGGCGATGAGAGCAAAGGTAGGGATCCCACAGATTTCTGCCAGACATACCAGCTTGAAGAGGGCCCATCTGTCAGGAGGGCTGGGGTCCATAGGTAACAGATGGCTCCATGGTCACACTGGAATGTTAATGAAAAAGAACCCAAGAACTGACATGGGGAACCCCAGCTGGAGAAGCAGGTTTCTAATTTCAGTCCAAATCTCTAAAATACATGAGAGGCCTGTAGATGCTTCTGTCCCAGAGTGGTAGGACGGATCGTTATTTTCACAATCATTACCAATCATAATCATAATGAATGCTGATCACTACTAAGCATCAACTGTGGACTTAACTGATGTTTTCATATCACGTGCTGTGCTTCCATCCAAAGCTCAGTACTTCCAACAAAATCCTATCAAAACAATTATCATTTTAAATATTTTATAGTTTGTGAAACACTTTTACCAAAATAAAGTTGCTTTTTTTTTTTTTTCTGAGCACTTCATAACGATAAAATGAAATGCAGTTAGAATAGACCATAGGCAGCCAGGGGTGGTGGTACATGCCTGTAAACGCAGCAGTTAAGAGGCTGAGGCAAGAGGATTCTGGTGAGTTCTAGGCCAGCTGGGGTTACATAGTGAGACATTTATCTCAAAAAAAAAAAAAATGCAAAGCAAGACAAAACAAAAATAATAGGAAATAGGCCAAGACTAAGGCAAACCTGAGACAGTGGCCTTTCACCTTATCCTGGCTGGAAGTAGGAATAGTAGGAAATAGCTTTTAAAATGCCACATAATTCAGCCTCACTGCAATGACATACAACAACAACTAAAACAATAGTTATAGAAGCTGCTGTTTAGTACTTAGACCCCAGAAAGAAACTTCTTGTAAGATTCCAAGTGATCATATCCTGGAGAGATAGAAGATGTTGTTCAGATGTCTACCTAAAAGGTCTTGAACCTAAAAAAAAATGACACAGCTCAATAATAAAACAGGTCCCCTGTGTCTAATTTGTTCCTATCACCCAGTGGAACTTTAAACTCTAAGGAGGAATTCACAATTCTCCTCTGACCAGGAAAGGCTGAAAGAGTAACAGCCAGAGGAATATTGACATACTGTTCTTTGATCACATGCATTTATTGTTCACGATGATTTTTGTTGCTATTGTTTTATGAGGTAGCTTTTGGCGTGGTCCTGTCCTCTGATGTTATGAATACTAGCGATGAACACAGCAGTGTGAATATTCCTAAATGTAAAAGAAGGCCATGATTTGACTCAAGCAAAGGTGAGAACTGGTAAGGAGTGGTACAGAGGTTCATATTTTAGAAACAGTAAGAGAGAAAGACATAGCTGTTGGGCGCAGCGTTTCAGATTTGGTAACAGTTACCAGATCTAATGCTCATTAACATTTTGGTCAGAAGCAAGCAAGAAATCAGAAACTTAAATTTCTAATTAATTTATACACATGTCAAAAAAGCATATAAACTTCTAGCTTCATTGCAGGCCACCAGCAGCTAGACCTATATGACACTGGCTGCTTGTGTTTCTTCTCCCTGTCCTTGAACATTATCTGAGTGGCCTTTGCAACAGTTCTTCTCATAGGCAGCCCCTCTCTGGTGCAGGGTTACCAGTCTGTGGCATGCAGTTTGAGCCCCTCTTTCACTCCCCCGTATTCTGCGGTTCCATTTAGTCTTCCTGCCGAGCCTTCAGCACTCATACCTTCTTTCCCATCACTATTCAGATAATCAAAATCCCAGCTAGCCTGCTTTCTGCTTTCCTTTGTAATGCATTCTGCAGAGAGCTGCTGAAATGATTTGCACCAAATGCAGTTTGCATCTTATTAGTTTATTCCAAGGGCTCCAGAGGCTCTGAGCTGGTTTCTTGCAGCCTGCCCTCCTCTCGTTCCTGTGTTATTTTTCCAATGAAGCTTCCTTCAGCAGCCTCACTCATACAGCTCTGCTCCAAGCTGGTAATCAGTAATAACACTCTATTAATTCAGATTTTATATACTTCATTCTTCCTCTCCATCTCTCATTAGTAAATGTGCTAATGCTCAACAGAGCATTTAACTTTCTCCAAGTAACACCATTCTCGATAAATCTATGACTTCCTGTCTTTCATCATCCTCAAACTCCCAGCTTCTCCACTAATTCTTATTTTAGTTTTAATAAAACGCTTTTCTCAGCTGCTAGGGATTTGGAACAACTTTGGCTTAATGGACAATATATGTATTATCTTCCATTAGTTTCTGGTTATTTCTTCTAAGCATAATTCTGTGCATGGTAGGAGTTCAATAGTATTTATCGATTGAATTAATTAAAGGTGACAGTACAGAAAAACACTTGTCATTTGGATCACTACAGTGAAGGTCAGTATGAACTAAAATCTTAAATTATAAAGCATAGCCACTGCTGTCAGCCATACATGGAATGAATTGAACAGGTCTACAGGGCAATGGCAAATGGCATTCCTGAGGATTTCCATTTTGATGAAGGTGAACAAGGTTCATAATTAGAATATCAGTTGGAATGGGCCTAGCATTTTGAAGCCCTGAAAGCATTCAATTTGAAGTCTTGTTTATTTCGTGCACTTTTTGGACAAATTCGTTCTAGACAGAGCAAATGTAAGTGTGGTAAAAACAATCACAAGTATATATGGAAGTGGAATAGAATCGGGAAGTCTCATTATCCAAGTCACAAGCAGAGGAAAAGAATATTTTCTGTTGGATAAAATATTCACTTGTCATAGTAGAACTCATAATAGCGCTGCTTTTAATGGTTGGACAAGTTCATTCTGCCTTCAACAATAATTCAAATTACCTTTCTGATTTTTATAGGCCTGGCTCTTAGAGAAAACTGGTGCCCAAAGGTGATCTGTTTTGTGTGCAAAAGTCCCTGCAGTTCCATACTGCTTCTTAATGCTACAGGCAGCTGAGTTAGTTAGAAATAATACAGGCAGTGAGACAGGGCTTTGTCCTGGAAGGAAGGAGCCAGTGCAGAAGCCCAGATACCTTGCAACTGTGGGGCAGAGAGACACCTCCTGCTGTGGGCCAGGCCTCTAGACAAAAGATCAAATAAATACACCCACATTCTAAGGACTGATATTTTAAATAGTTCTCTATCACCCTGAGGAAGTCAGGAGTCACCATCCCACCCCCCTAGGGAAGAGTCATTGCTCTCTAAGAATACCCTGCCTGCTTTCTATGTGACTCACTTCCCCATTCGTCCTTGATTTAATCAAATTTACCTAAACAATTCATCTTATTGGTTCACCATAGTTCTGTCCCACCTTCTGCCCATCTGCCTTGTGAGTTCCCAGTTTTCCGCATCTTGAACCTGCCTCACTCCATGATTTTACTCTATAAAAGTCCTTGGAAAAGACAGAGTCCTTGGCAACCCGCTCAGGACCCCTTCTCAAACAGAGACAGAGAAGGTGCAGTAAATATATTCTGCTCTTTACCTCCATTGTTCCTAAAATTTATTCTTCGATTTTAGAGAACACAAACTCGTACAGGACCTATAGTAGGTCAGGAGTTTCATTCCTCTATACCATTAGGACATGTGTTCTTCATGTTCTATTTCTTTAGTCTTTGCTTTTATTAGTATCTAATCTAATTGTCTTTTTTAAAAAGTTCTAATTTCTCTATTGTAAACAGTACAGTCAATTTCACCCCTCTCTGCGGTACTGGGGATGGAACTCAGGGCCTTCACACTAAGGTACTTTCCCAGCACTTTTTTGCTTTTGTATTTTGAGACAGTCTTCCTGAGTTGCTAAGATGCCCAGGCTGAGTTCAAACTTGCCATCCTCCTGCCTCAGCCTCCCAGAAGGCAGGGATTAAAGAGGTGCGCCACCCATCTCAGCTTTCACTTCCTCCCTGAAGCCTTCCCTGCTGAAAGCCCAGGTCCTCACATCCCATTGACCCACTGGCTCAGCACTGCCTTCTGCTGTGTTCTTCCATGCAGAGGAATAATTTATTCACATAGTTGTGTAAATTCCTTAAGGGTGAAGACTCCTTTGCCTCCTTCTGGCATCACTGCTTCAGGTGCTGGAAATGTAGCTTATCAAAGCAAATTAGACCAAGGTGAGGCAGTCTCTGCTGCTTGCCTCTAAGGTAAGGTAAGTAATTTTTTCCAAGTCATTCATTTTTCTTAAGGTAAGGTCTTTTTTCTCAAAACTTTATTCCCTTTCTTGTCACCCTTATAATGGTTTTAAACCTCAGAGATTTAACCACTTCTATAAACTGTTAGTCTTCTTTGTAGCGTGAGGACTAGGGCTACAATAGCAAACTGCAAATTTCTTAAACAGAAATTTATTTCCTTACAGTTCTGGAAGGTGGAAACCTAAAAGCAAGGTTTGGCTGGTTTGGTTTCTTCTGAACTTCTGTCCTCACTTTCAGATGTTGTCTTCTCCTTGGGTCTTTGTTTTACCTTCCCTTAGTACACGTCTGTGTCTAAATGGGCCCTTATGGAAAAAAAAAAAACAGATTTACTGAACTACTTAGTTGTGTAAGTAAAGACTGAATAAGGCCACATTCTGAGGCCCTGGAAACAGGCCTTTTACGCATGAATTGGGCCCGTAATTCCATCATGGCACTCTTTCAAAGATGCTACTTATTTTCTTGGTGTGGGTTTTCCGGGACTGCTAAAATAAATGTGAACTATACCTATTCTACCCTAAGTCAATACACTATGCAAAAGTAATTTTTTCCAAGTCACTCATTTTTCTTAAGAAGAAAATGAGGTCTTCATACTTGAGTGGAAAGAGTACTGTTACAGTTCCCTGGTGCTTTATCATCTCCTGAAGACCCAGCTAAGCTCTTAATGATGCTGGGTATGGAGCCCAGCACTTCACGCATGCTGAGCATTACTACACCCCCACCCCTCCATGCATCAGAGCCCCACCAAGTTACACTGGGGCTCTGCTCAGAGCTCAGCCTTTGGTGGAGTTCCAGGCAATCGCCACAACATGTCAGAAAGTGTAGCAGGTTCCTTCAGTCTCCACTCAATCAGGCAACGTAGGAATATCTTGAGCAATGAAGGGGAATAAAAACAAATGCAGATCAGAGACAAGCCTTTCCACTCCAGAGCTCTACAGCCAAGGATCATGACAAACAGGCTCCATCCCAAGACGATGGAGGGTGGGCTGCACACTCCTCCTTGGGACCACATGGAGCACTCAACCTGCACTCAAACTGCAGAGAATTTTCCTTTTTGTCTCTTCTAATATCCCAAGACATGGTGTGCATGGTCCATTTTCTTCTTTACCTTAATTATCCATTAGTGCTTAGGGCAAAAGTGCATCTTCTCGCACCCAGCAGGAGGAGGATAGTTAGGCATCTCAAGAGAGAAGAAGAGGCAGGCAGGCTTTGGCCCGAAGGACATCGGCTGTCTAGAGGAGGGAGGCAGGAAATCAAGGTTGACAAGATCAGGGATGTGGCGCATTCCCACAGCCCCTGCTGCAGATCCAGACTGGTTTGCAAGCCCATTTCATTGACCTGATGACCTAATTATTGGATTTGTGGTCAGTGAGGATGAAAAGAGGAGTCTTGAGCACTGTCCGCTCAGGCGTTCATTTTCTCCAGCAGTGGTTAAATGCATACTATGTGCCCGACACTGGGCCTACAGAACCGCTGTTGGCGGAACTACTTGGGAATTTGCCAAGGCCTAACTTTACTTTGATCTGAAACAATAAAGGAAAATAATTATATTTCTGAGAGTGTAACAGCAAAAGCTTATCAAATGTTTTTAATGTGCAAAGCACCATTCTAAACATGTGTATGGACTTGTTCACATAGAAACGCTCCACAGTAAAAAAAACAATGATTGTTTCCACTTTACAGTTGGGGAAACTGAGGTATGAGCATGTTAACTAAGCTGCCCATGGTCACAGTACTGTATGATATGAAGTGAGGATTTGAACCTGAACTTTGGCTCAATGCTTTTTCTTTTGCGAGTTGGACCTCATTTACAAACCATCAAGTCATTTAATGCAGAATGAAATTTTATCACTTCGTTACTCATTTATTTGCAACTGTTAGGTTAGGAGGGATGGTAAGAAATCACCACAAACCCCTTCAAGGTACAATGCATGATGATATTTATATAGGTCAACATTCACATCAACATGAATTATAAAATCATATTGCCTAAGTATCCTAAATGTCAAAAACCAAAGAGATGCATATTTATCTCAATAAGTAATTGGAAGAAACTAAATTCAATTTAGCTTCAACAACCTAGTCTTTAAAATTATGTCAGATTCTAGAAACTGGTAGTTTAACCCATTAAAAGTTTTAACACTTAAATAAATTCTGTATTTAATTGGGTTTATAGGGTGGTTATCATCCCTAGAATGGAATTCTGCAATAATGAATAAGAAAAGTAAAAGAGAAAATTAAAACATACAGCTCAACAGCCAAGTATTCTTACCTGTGAAACACATGCACGCACGCACACACGTACGCACACACGCACTTACGCACGCATGTACATATGTGGTTACCGAGGCCTTGCATTGGACTAATTTCTTTCTTTGGATCTGGTTCCGGGGTGCCCTTCAGATTTCCTCCCACTCTGTAGTTGGCTCAGCGTTGCCCAGTGCCTAGCTTGACCATTGCTTTTCTGTCAAAGGAGAACAAACAGACTTCCTTTGGATTACTTGTTTGTATTGGTATCTTCTCATCCAAATCAATGCTTGAAAAGCAATTTTACCTATTTCTGTTTCTGATTTTCTTGTGCAGAATTCTAATATTATGGGATTATTCATTTAAAACTAAAATTCATCTTTTAATGTTACTTTGAAGAACTTACTACATTTAGTTCATGTAATTTTACATGGATATTCACCTCATAAACGTATGTATGACTGGGAGACGATTCTAAATGGGGAGCTCATGGTCTGCACACCTTGTGAGCAGGGGTATCTACTACTTCTATTTGAAGCAACCTTTACTAGGACATTTTATAGCAAATATCCTTTAAAAACAAAGTTGGTTTTTCCCTACAGAGCAAAAAGCACACATGCTTATCCCTGCTTGGAAATGATTCTGGTTGCCTAAGCTCAGAGTTTCTTTCTTGCAATGCAGAGCGGTATTAGTTCAAGTGACATCTGGCTTTCTTTGCATTGCACTGGGGCTTGTGCTGGTGACACAAGAAGGTGCTAGCACTCTGTGATTCCCAGAGTTCCTTGTCTCTGAGCTACCAGCCTTGTGTCTTCTGATAGCATCTGTTAAACTGCGGCATGTTCACTTGTTAATCTGAGACTCTTCTCTTCTATGCTGGATACGTGGAATATGCAAAATAACTTTATTTGAACAGGTGCTCATCGTACTGAAGCAAACATGAAATATTGCCTCTGGGTGAGACCTACTGTTTTGTTTAAAATTATGTTTCAAAGAAGCACAAATATGCCAATTTAGCCATCGGCCTTGCATGTTAGCTCAGAAGGCTAATATTCCTAAAATAATAGGGTTTTTTTTGTTTGTTTTGTTTTTTTTGAAAGTAGTGAAATACAACAGAACAAGACAGAACAAAGCCAACTGAGACAGTGCAGTGAAACTGGTACAGAATGTCACAGCAGGTTACCGGGATAACAGTAATAGGTACCATAGTCTATCTCATTACCTTCACAATAGTTGTTCTTTCAATCCGGTATAGCAAAATCAAACCAAATACAGAACATCATAGAACTTGTCAAAACAGGATATTGAATAGAGCAATACAATTAATCACAACAAAGCAAAACAGTGATAACAACATTTGCCTTCAAATAGTTGGTAGAAGGAAATCTCCCTTATTTTTTATATTGCATAAGGTCAACCTCCCAAGAGATGCTCAGGCCTCTGGCTCCCATTTGCTAATGGGGTAGGGGTGGTGTGGGGTGGGATATTTGATTCTCAGCCCGTGCGCTGGTAGGCTCACAGCCGCTTACCAGGGTGGCGGGATGGTTGCTTGGTTTCACAGCACCCTAAGTTCCAACATGGCATGGATCTCAGGAAACGCTGGGTGGTTCTCCCCCTGGAGCACCATTGCCTGAGCAATGGTTACTTACCAGAATAACAGTTTTTTTGATGAAGGCAACCAAGGGAAACAGGGTGACAACACCTAAAAGCTTTTTTCTTTCATATTGGTTTTAATCTTCTTATGCTACATTTTCCAAAAGCAAAAACCAGTTCAAGAAAAGACAATTCCAGCTTGTGGAAATTTATTGACCAGCTTGTGAAAATCACATTAAATAGGAGAAGGTAGCTGTTCATGTTTTTTCAGATTTCTGATTATATTAACAGAAGTATGATTTTGGGTAGAGTGGCATATAAAAAAAAAGAAAAAGAAAAGTGGAGGCTGTAGGCTTTATTTAAACACAGGAGATATTTCTTCATCTGAGAATCCCTGGGTTAGAAGAAGCAGGCTCTCGACACAGCTGCTCGTAAGGAAGAGTGACTTGTACTGACTGAGTCTTCACACTGTAACCTCCCTTGCTTTCTCTGCAATCAACCACTCCAACTTTGCCTTACTTGGTCAGCAAGACAGAGTGGCTATAGTAAGTCAAGAGGTGTGATTACTTGAAAATTTCTACTGCATGTTAGCACAGCACTTCATGTAGGAACAATATTCCACTTGACAGATGTTATCTAACTTCCAAGAGAATGTTTCCTTTCATTCCCATTCTCTCGCTTTCTAGAAGTTTATATCCTTTTAAATCATTTTACTAACTGAAACCTTACGACAGGACAAAGAGAGACAGAAAATGATATTTATAATTTTCACTTCCCTCACTTAGGACTAACCCAGATTCCACACATCTCCTCTCTACCAGCCTGTTCCTTCCACTTCTTTCCGTGTCCTGGGAATAACTAGCTGACCACTATTTTCTTCAAACATGTTACAGACATCCCAAAAATCAGCTTGTGAAAATCATCTCCATTACACGGGTACAGAATGGTAGCACTGTGTAACAAGGTGACATTTACTGGTTTAGTGCACCTACTTGTTCGAGAGAACCTCATCTTACCACCCCAAATCTCTTCCAATTATTTCTGCAATTCCTTGATGGTTTGCACTCAAGTCTACACAGGTTCCTTCCAGTTTACCCACGCTGGACCTTGTGATGTTTACACTGCCACCTGTGCTCTTCGGCACCTTAATCTACTGATCTACCACTTTTCTGGCTGCAGATGCCCCAGCACCCCAACCAAGCTGTCTGTATGCCCTACTTGTGCTTTTGGAGAATGTTCCTCTTCTCACCCCACTACATGCTCTTCCATGTCACCAAGGCCTCAGAATAATAGCTCTGCAGCTGTCTCTCAGAATCCCCTCCTTATATTAGTGCCTTTAGTTTCTCCTTTAGAGAGTTCTGTTGTCCTGGTCTATGTTCCAGGTTGGGAAAAGGGCACCTGACATCTGAATCCAGCACTTCCCCAGCTGTACCCTGAGTTTTATGCAGCCCCCTTCTTTAGCTGTCCTGCTCCGCCAGGCTAATCAACATGCAATACCCACCAGGCTAGTTCTCTCCCACCAGTTCATTGTCCTCCTGCTAAAACCCTTGATTTCAGTCTCCTTGAAACCTAACAGGGCACCTTACTGTAATTCTTTTGTCTTTCATAAAAACAATTACAGAGCCGAGAGTAGAAGCTGAACAACGTATAAGACCTAGTAAATAAATGCCTGTGCTCTCATGGTCTACAGCAATAAACACCTCTTCTGCTATAGCACAATCCATTGAAAGCTGAGGCAGGACCTACTCATAAAAACCTATCTGCCTGTGCACACACAGGGAACTTCTGGTGGTCATTTCATAGTTTCTGGAGAAGAGAATGAATATGATTCATTAATTATGACACAGAAAATCTCTTACCCAGTGAAACAGGACCATGCTGTCACCTGGTTTAAAACACCTTAACCAGTATCTGTCCTCAAATCCAAGCCATCTGACTCACTGGTGCTTACACTAGGCGTAGCATGCTGGTTCTGAGATGCGTGCCTCTTCATGTATGGGCAAGCAATCGCTGGCTGTCTCATCTTCATCAAAAACACATCTTCACTGGGTGCTCAGAAGTAAACCTGGGCCAAAAGGGACATTCAGATGAAGGTTGCTTTGCTTGGACTATTTAAGGACTTTAAGGCTTGACTAGCAGGCCCTGTCAGGCAGTTGTCAAGGCAATGGCAAAAATATTCTCTCTGGCATGCCTGCTCCACATCAAGGCCAGGAGTGGTTCTGAAAGAAAGACACACAGCTCAGAAAATGAATCTGTCCTTTTCGCCTATGTAATGGCAGGGTTTTTCTAGTCACCCAAAGAGACAGCAATCGGAGGAAGAGAGTTAAGAAACTGCTCTGAACCACTTGGAAAGAGGAGAAATAAAAAGACATCTGGACAAGGTTTAATATGCTTGGAAAGCATGGATTTAACTTGAAAAGAGGTAACAGAAAGACAAAGAGAAGGACTGCTGTATGCTGAGACTTCATGACCTTTTGTCTACTAGTTCGTGGCAGTGCAAAGGGTTGATGTGAAAGGTTTTGTGTAGTATTGAGTGGAAATTGTGAAGGTCAGAGAGGACCTAAAATAATAATGCACAGGATCAATGAATCAAAGACTTGGTTCTTTGAAAGGATGGAAAGGGGAGCTTCAGTTAGGGGAAGTAGGAGCGGGGAGAGGAAGATGAGGCAAAAAAGATCAAAATGTGGTGCATGTGTCTCCCAACCCATTCACAGCAAAGGTGTTTACTGTGCATTGTAAATATATAATAATAAAAAAGAATAGATGAACACCCTGGTTGTCTTCCATAAAGGCAATTAAGAGAGGCACATTAGAGTATAGTATGAAGACACCTTCAGAGCTACCTTCTGATTGCACAAGCAGAATGCTAAGAGTAAATCTAGCTTTCCTAGTAGTCCTGCAGAGGGTTTTACAAAATGCAAGTGATGTCAAAATAGTCAGTTGGATTTATAGTTTCCAAATACTTTGTGTGGTGCCCCCACAGCATAGAAAAATAGGCAGTGTCTAAGAACCTGGTTTATTTCTAAAAATCTTCAAGAAACGTGTTACCCAAGTGTACTGAGAATGAAGCTATGGGTTTTTGTCTTTTTAAACCTGTAAACAAAGTGTTTTATTTTTGTCCTTCTGAATTTTTTTTATTTTAAGAAAAAAAGAATTTAGAGCCAAATGATAAGACAATAATTTACTACATGAAGATAGATGCTGCGTTACTGAGAATCATAACTGAGCATGCGTGTCACATGGCCATTCTAGTACATAACTCATGGACTTAAAAACAACACTCATTTAGTAAGGGGCCATTCATTGCTTCTCTTTTGCCTCTGTCCTTCACCAAGTCTGACCGTCTAACTTTCAGCAAGACCCTTCCACAGAGGCAGGCACACAACAAGTTTCTGGAACAGCTGAGAGCAGTAGAAGGTATCTTCCACATCTAAGAGTTTGAAATGCGAATCCAATGCAAACTTTTGAAGGTGATAGCTGCTATTATATCTGTCCTTTGTGGTTTGACAGCCAATCCTTATTCCTACCCTTATCTGGCTGCAACAAGTAACCTAATGCAGAAAACTCAACAATTCTTCATCCAGTAGTAATGCATGGAGCACATGCAATGTGCCAGGCCCGGAAACCAGCCCTGGGGAGACAGGAATGAATGACACAAGTGAAAGATTTTGCTTCTTCAGAGCTTCTGGCTGTGCGGGGAGATAGATGATCTGGCTGTGCCTTGAGGTGGAAGAGCTGTACAGTGAGACAGAGCACTCTAGAGGTGGCCCATTGTTCAACGTGGGACTCAGAAGGGTTCAGCGACAAGGTTTCCACCAAGACAGCCAAATGTGAATCTGGAAAAGCACGCAGGAGGAGGGAAGAGAGGAGTAAAGGCAGAGAGAGGATGGCTGGCTCAGGGAGCTAGGAGCCCAGAGAGGAGGAGCCAGGTAGACCACCGGGAAGGGGTGAGGTCAGAAGCAGACAGGAGAAAGATGAGTAAGAGAAAGATCAAGTGGGGTGAGACCCACAGCCACCAACAGGGCTTTGATTGATTGCTGACCTCGCAGAGTCAAGAGAGACATGATCTCTGTTCATTGTTCCCAGTGGCGCTAAGTGTGTTCCAGGACTCTGCTCTGTACTTGGCTTGCATTCTTCCTCTTTGTCCTCACAGTGACTCTGGCAGTTAAATATCAGCACCTCTCTTCCCAGATGAGTAAACTGGAAGTCCATAAGGATGAAGAGAATCGCCCATAATATCTTGGGTCATAAGTAGCTGAGATCAGAACCCCGTAAGAGCAGTCTCTGCTGCACGCTCCTTGTCCTGGGCAGTCCAACTTACCAGGGGTCATAAATCAATGAAGAAGAGTATTTGGTAAATACTGAGACAATTAATTTGCTATTTTAAAAATTCAGTTTAGATTTTGACTCACACAAAGGAATTAGAAGAAATCCCAGATTCATTAAGTAATTAAACATAAGATGAAAAGAAAGTCTATGTTTAACCAATTGCAAAGCAGAAAATGTACTAAGAATAGACCTGGCAGAAAAAAATATGTGACTGATCTGAGTATATTAAAGTTTTTAAACCTCTCTTTGTACAAAAATATAGAGCTCAGGAGAATTTCAAATTCAGGTACTTAATAGATGATCAGTTTCTTTGTTTTGTAACTGAACATGGATAAATTTGTAAGAAACAGATGAAATGAATAAAAGCTCAATTTCTCTTGTCATCAAAGAAATACAAATTAAAACCACAATGAGATATTATGTCATACCTGTTAAAAGTGGATGTCATAAAGACAAAAATCAACAACAACAACAACAACACACACACACAAGGGCAAGAATGTAAGGGAAAAGCATACTTGCACACTCTTGGGAAGAATATAAATTAGTACAGCACTCTGGAAAACTGAATGAAGTTTCCTCAAAACATTAGAAATGAAATTACCATCTGATCTAGAAATCCCACCTTGCGGTATGTGTCTGAAAGATACGAAGTCAGTCTGTAAAAGAAATCTGTGCACACTCACGTTCATTTCAGCACCTTTCATGATAACTACGATATGTAATCAACCAAAGTGTCTATCAGTGGAAGCGTGGCTAAACCGGTATAGTGCAGAGGCACAGCCGAGCATATAGTTTAAAAGGAAAAGAAATCCTTCCATTTGTGACAACATGAACAAACCTAGAAGACATTATGTGAAGAGAAATAAGCCAGGCATGCAAAGATAAATAACACACAATGTCACTTATATGTACAGTCTTACAAAGCTGATCTCCAAAACAGAGAATACGTTGGTGGTTACAGAGACTGGGATGGAAAATGGGGAAGATTTTCTTTACATAGGATGAATAAGTTCAAGTGATCTATTGTGCATCATAGCAACTGTAATGAATAGCAATGAAAAAAATGAGAAAAAGAGGGTAAAATGGAAACAAAGCTCTGTAAATAAGGAGAGGAAGAGGGATTGAAGGGAGAAGAAGAGGTTGAGGAAAAAGAGGAACTAAATATATCATATACCGGTACAAGCTCCCTATGATGAGTATAGCATTAGATATATCTAAATTGTACCAATAAACTTAATTTAAAAAGTCAAAAATATAGAAATAAACCAAATGTCCAGTAGAAGGTAAAGGAGTAGACAAATATTCATTAATATAAATTAACTACTAACATATGTAGCAGTTTTGATGACTCAAAAACAATTTTGCTGAAAGAAGCCACATGAAAAAATACATAATGTATAATTCCATTTACATAAATCTCTAGAAAGTATGAAGTAATCTACAATGAAATAAAACAGATCCTTGGTGCCTGAAGAAAGTCTAGGAAAAGAGTCAAGAGAGACTACAAGGGGATTTATAGCACATCTGGAGACTGGTGAATATATTTGTCCTCATGATTGAGATGATGATTTTATGGCACCTACACATGTCAAAACTTACCAAATTGTACCCTTTAAACATATACAGTTTATTGTATGTCAATCATTAATCAATATTTTGTGAAGCAATGTGCAGAGGGTATTAACATAAATTTAAAAAGTGAAACTATAGTAAGCTCATAACATGGAAAGCCATTCAGTTTCACTAGCAACCAAAGAAGAATTCCAAGGTATTTTCCTCCCCTAACAGTAGTACTAGCAAGGGTGCACAGAAGAAAGAGCCCTTGATTTTGTTTTTGCTGTCAGTTATAGAGGGCATCAGTGTCTCACTGCAGTTCTTCCTTGACCAAGGCTTTTGCCTCTGGGTTAGATGGAATTCAGAGTGACCACTCATACCAAGAATGCTGCATAGAAATGAAAGCAACATGAACAAGCGCATGGCTCCTCTAGGAAGGCCTTGTCCTCATGGTTCCTCTTGAGTGTACTGATTTCCTTTTCACAGAAATTTTACACACTCTGAAGAGAGATTGAGCGTTATATGTTCCTGGAAAGGACAATATAGAACACTATTTGCAAAGCACAGATGACTATGGTTACATTGCAATTTGAACATTACTATTTTATGTTTCAGTGAGCAACCAAAAACAGGAAATCCATGGATTGCAGTTGATGGTTAGATGTGTCCAAAGTTCTACCAAGCAGAGCTTTCTACAAAGTAGATTTCTGGGAGTGCAAGGCATTGGAATTTTAGTTGCAGACCACTGAACTTGAGACAGAAGCTAGAAGACAAGGGAAATAGGCATTAGGAAGCTGAATCCAAATCTCACATTTGTAGAAGCTCTGTGAACAGTGTCAGGGATTTTTCCGTTTGCAGTCAGATACGTGGCTTTTCCAATCATGTGTCAGCCCACTCTCAAGTCTGGAAAGTGATAATGGGAAATCACACGGCAGGTCCCAATCAAGATGTGTCCCCAGAGTCCCACAGGATGTCCCATTCCAGAAGAACTTTCATCTCCACTTCATGATCCGCTATGCCTCCAACTCACACATTAAAGTGAGTTTTCAGAGTAGCCTTGAAACACTTAGAATATCTTTATTATCCTGAGGAAAGTTATTTTTTCAATATACTCAGTATGGGGCAAGTTGATTTTGGTGAAAGACAACTTCTTGTGTTAGGATTGGGGTTGTTTGAGAAGTACAATGTCTAAAGTTTCTATAATGAGCAATTTGGCATACAGGGTCAGAAAGAGATCAACTTGTTTTCCCTGAGAAGGTCTTGCAGTGTCATATAAAACATATGCTCAATCAGAGTTTATTGAAAAGATATGTACTAAACTTAGTGACTGTTCACATAGGACTGGAGCTTCTTGGACTCAAGTCCTTTGCTTATATATTGGAAAAGGTCAGATGATTTCAAAAAATAGAATTTCTACCAATAAGAGGACATTTGTACCAAGACTTGAACGAACATCAAGGAGAAAGCACTCAGGGCAAAGGGACAGCTACAGCAAAGTTCTCAAGGCAGTGTGGGTCCAGGCTGCAAAAATAGACAGGACACTGGCTAGAATGAAGGGAACTGGCAGTAGGTACTAGAGACAGAGAAGAAGCCAAGACCACAGGGCAGTGGACCTACTGGGCCACATTAAGGATTTTGACTTACAGCATTTATGCAGTGAAGAAACATCATGAGTGGTCAAGAACAAAGCATGATAGACTAATCCCATATTCTAAAATGATCACTTTGCTTCACTGTAGGTACCAAGTATAACATCTGGGAGGCCATAGCAATAATTTAGGTGAGAGATGAATGCACGCAAATTGGAGTGATAGCCGTGGAAGTGGTAATTTTTCAAATCTGGATACATTTCATTTATTTCATATTTTAATTTTGCTTTATTTGTTGTTAATATTGGTTCTTTGAGACAAGGTCACTCTCTGTAGTCCAGGCTGACCTTGAACTCACTATCTGGCCCAAGCTGGCCTAAACTCGCAGCAGTCGTGCCTCAGCCTCCTAGGTTCTAGGATTACAGGTGTGCACCACCATGATAGATTTTAAAGACAGAATCTCCTAAGGAATTACACCAGATGTGTAAGAGGACAAAGATAAAAGGTAATTCCAATATTTTATCTTTGAGCCTTTGGAGGAACAAATCGTCATCAGCTGTAATGGAAGAAAGCTGATTTCCAGCCACAATAGGCATTGGAATTTTGGTAGCAGATGCAGTCATCTAACCTGGGATACTATCTGAATGTACAGTGAGAAATGTCCAGTGAACATTTGGCCTTATAAGGCAAGAGCTAATGAGTGTGTACTGACCTATATATCTGAAGTTGTCAGCATGTGAAAGGCTTTTAAAGCTGTGACTTTTAGTAAGATTAGCACAGGACTGAATGTAAAGACAGAGTGGGAGTGAGGTGGGGGGTATTAGCAGAAACCCCAAACGTTCCAACATTCCCCATGATTTCAACTCTAGTTTGGAAAAAGGAATGTCTACCTCACAGAGTATTCAGAAGGACCAGAGACAGCACTTAAAAATTACCATTGAAGGCACTCCATAAATACATCTTTCATACGATTAAAATTGTTTACACCAAGAATGCATCTTATGGTAAAATAATATAATACCATGATGCATATGACAAGGATATCCTCTGATGAGGGAAATGTGTCCAACAGTTGCTTCAAATTCTGACACACAGAAGGGTATTTTGAAAGTAATCCGGTATGCAGAGCCCAGCTCTTCCCCTTTTAGGGGGGACCCTCAGATCAGCCTCACATGCTCTCCAAGCTGCCATCTGCTCACTAGGATAACGGAAGTCAGTATTTTGTAGGTGTTTTGCAAAGCACAAACATGGGATGGAGACAGTAAATGGAAGGTGATTGTGACTGCTGGTCTAGGATTAGCATCTTCTTGAGGGATCACTTGCATCCCCGTGGCTTCCCAGAGGACTTAGAAATAGCTTTTATACAAAGTGGGTTGTGTAGACAGGAAATAGACTTAGCTCTGAAGGTGGTCTCTAAATGAATCTGCCTTGTCACTCAAGGTAGGCTTTATGTGGTTGAGGTCTCTGGATTTCATCAGCCAGCCAAGTGTTCCTGCCTACTCTGAGGGTGTCCCTGAGGGACCTTGAGGGAGTCCTCATCCTTTCTTCCTGACAGTATATAACTTTGTTAGAGAAAATGAATATTCAGTGCTGTCAAGTAAAGATACTCTGTTGTGATTATAATGCATTGGATTAACATTTTGAAGCATTTGTTCCTATACTTGTGAACTTTTGAGCTCCCATGACAAACAGTAGGAATGAGCTGAATTTTTGCATTTTTACTGATTTTAAGACCACTATGAGATCCTGATGCTAAGTAAAATAAATCAAATACAATTTAAATGTCATACAGTTTCTCATATGAGAAAACCAAAATATAAATAATTTAAAGAGCAAAATAAAAGACTGATCATAGGAAACAAGGAGTAGGCCTTGTAAACATTAGAAGAGGATCTAAGGATGGAGAGAAGAGAGGGAGTAAACAGGACTAAGACGTGCTCTGTGTGCGTACTAACTTCCTAGCAGGAATGTATTCTTCATGTACTAATATGGTTTTTTAAAAGACCACAGATTATTTGGTTAATAAAACTTTCTGATTCAAGTTTCTCAAAGGAAACTCAACAAGCACTAGCACCACACACACACATACACACACACACCCCAAAATAGGACTTTGCATTTAAATTCTGATTTCTAGAAGGCAGACTCCTTGAAATGGGGAAGGAGATGAAGGGAATCTGACAGGGAGGGAAGTGAAGGGATTGAAAATTATCAAGATATGTATATTCATGCACCAATTTTCAAATAAATATTATTCTTCTGTATTACAAACTTACACTAAAATGAAAAAAAAAGGCATATTGTACGCCTTCTTGAGCATAATATTGAGGGAGGAGCACATAAAAAAGTGGGAGAAACAATTTGGACAGAGGAAAGGAAGCTGGGTAAAGCATCATGCAGAGCTTGCCATAGCCTATCTGGGAAGAATAACAGTACTTTTTTAACTAGCTGTGGTCGTGCACTCTTGTAATCCCAGTACTGAAGAAGACTGAGGCCAGAGAATCACAGGTTTGATCTCAGCCTGGGTGACTTTGCAATTAGTGACACACTTAGCTTGAGGGTGTAGCTCAGTGAGAAGGCCCTACGTTCAAAGCCCAGGATCTCAAAAAATATTTTGAAATGTGGTTTACTACTCTCTAAGATTCAGCTGACCTTCCCTGGCTTTTTATTATTAATATACAATCTCAAAAACTCTAATATGGTTGCTTCATGGTCTTGTTTGGTTATGTACTTGTGAGATTTTTAGCCTTTAAGAGAATAAAACTACTAGTTTCCAAAAACTACCTCAAAATACTACAATTTCACAAATATTCTTTGTAGTGTAGAATATTATAATGAAAACAATCTAACAGAAAATAAATCAATACATGATAGCTTTATGTTAAAATGAAACGTTGCTTGGGTTATGTTTTCAGAGAACCAATGTTTATATTAGAAGATGTTTTAAAATAGACTGAGTAAAAATGGATAAAAAATGACTAGTTCTAAATCACTTGATATTGAATGTATTAATGTGAATTATACACATGAAAACATTATAAGTATATAAATATGTGCATAGAGTAGGAACACATATGTATAGTAAAATATGGAAGCAAAGTGACATAAATGACTATTGTTTTTTCTGGAATGTGATATTACAGAGACCCATTTTAATCTGTACCCATTTCTAGATGATTAAGTCTATTAGAAAGGTTATTAAGATGTTATTTGAACTCATTTTTATGTGTGTGAATTTATACCCTGCTTCTTTAAGGATCCTTCTTGTTTTAGGAAAATAATCTAATTTGAACAACAAAGAACTCCCAAAGGGCTGGGGATTTAATTCAGTGATGTAAGTGCCTGCCTTGCAAGCATGCGGTCATGAGTTCAATCCTTGATCCAAAAAAGAAAGAACTCCCAAAATGTTTCACCAAAAAAAAAAAAAATTTCCCAGGATTTCAGTGGGCACCATCTAAATCCACATGTGTATAACACACATGATCACACATGATCACTTGTGTTCTCAAGGAACAAGTAATTCTTCATGTCAGCAGCCCTCAAACCACTCCCAGGGGCCAAAGCCAGCCCAGAGTCTGTGTTCCAGCGATTGCACCGAGCTGAGAATAGAGGTAAAATGTTGGGATGGGGAAACAGAAAAATATAGAATTTGTCTGTGGCCCTCAAAGTCGAAAATACTTCTTATAAGACCTTTTACAGAGTAAGTTTACAGGCCTCCATTCCACATTTCTGGGACCTCTGCTATAAATCCTAGACAGATCCTCTGCCCTGGGTGTGACTGAAGGAAGAGTCATTGTTATGCTGAGGGTTTGTGGCACAATGTGAAGACCATTCCTCATATATTCCCATATCCTGACTTTTTCTTCCAGTTCTGAGGACTGTAAAAGGTCTTACTTAGCTTAATAGGAGGAGAACAGACAATAGAAGTTAAGAAAGAAATTACGAAATATTTTTGAAAAAACATTTTTATTATTTTCACATGCATAAAATCATGGTGCCAACCTTAGGAGACTGTTTCCAGATGTTTTATTCTTAACAAAAACAAACTCTTATGTGGTTCTGAGGATTCCTTTGGCTTCAAAATATGACTATGCCTTTTAAATTTCCTATCAGTAGCTTCACTATGTCTTTAAACTCTTACTCTTCGAGTTAATTTAGGAAACCTCACTGATAGACAGTGCACAGTTAAAGTGCAGCCAAATCCAAATTTTCATATTTGCCCAAAAGACAGCGTTCAACAGGAAGACCCCCAAACAGCACACGACACAAGGAAACAGTCAAGATAATCGAGAGATGCCTGGGGAGGAAGGCTATGCAGCAGTGAAACAAGTTCAAGAGGTGACATTTGGAATTAAAAAATGGCGCTGTATAGCAAAATAGAGTTAATACCAAAACAAAGAAGCAGACCTCATTCTTTTCAGTGTGTGCAATAGTTGGCTCCTAGCTAGAGGGAGAAAAGCATGCACTCAGAGAGATTACCTTAAGAAGGTTGAAATGTCTTCCTGATTCCTACACTGAAGTGACAGAAAGAGCGCAGTCTCCATACCGATGACTAAACGCCCTCAGTCCTCGTTTGCAACCTAATAGCCTCCCTAGAACTACCGCACTGACAGATCTGCCTATTCAAAGAAAAACTCCACAGTGAACTGCTGAAGGAAAGCAAAGTATAGACACTAATCCAAGGAGCACTTGCAGACAACATTATAAGAAATCCAAAAGAGAACAGAGATTGATTAATCAAATCTCAAGGTGCCCAGGGATATGTCAGCATCAAGCAACAGTGTTAGAAAAGCAAAATCCTACACGGGGAAATACAGCTGATCTTCCTGGTAGGAGTTTACCTTGGAAAGTTCTAGGCTGTGTCTACATTTAACCACCACAGATTAGAAGTTTGGGTCTTGACCGCCCTATTTAATGTATACCTGCACAACGGAAGTGACAAAGCAATTAATGGAAATGGGTTAGGGTTTGTCGAGTCATGCTCCAGCGCCATACTAAAGTGCTGGAAGTGCCGATGCCTAAGAAAGAGCCCCTTCCCATACGGAGTTCACGGTGTGATGTGCAGACAGTCGTGCAAATACCTGCAGAGCTCCACCAAAGTGTCTCGGGAGAGTAACATACAGAGTGTTCTGCTGTGGACGAAAAGGAGCAGATAACAACTTTTGCCTATGAACCCGTGAGATGTCACCTAAAGCGGCTCAGTAGGTCTGCAGCTGCCACTCAAGAGTCTCAAGTGAACAAGTATGAGGTGAAGCAGGGCCCATGTATTTCCAGAGTAATCACTGGGAATCTCACTGACTCAAAGACTCAAAACAAACCTATGTAGAGAATTTGGGGAAAGCATGATGAAGCAAATTTACATTTTAAAGTTCAGTTGCCAGTTTAAAAACAAAACTCAATTGATTTCACAAAGTGTTTGAGAATAGACCTGCTGTTTCCCTGCCGTGGTCACACTGGTGTGGGAAGGAGTGTTGTGGGGTGTGCTCAACTTTTATTAGTGGTGTACAGTCAGCCCTCCATACTCAGTGACTCCATATCCATGGATTCAATGAAACTTCTATCAAAAATACCTGGAAAAAACATTACTTCTGTATTGACCAGTATACAGATTATTTTTCTTGACATCATTCCCCAAACAACTGTTTATATAGCAGTCATATTGCATTCAACATGATAAAACAGGAGATGTTTTAAAGCACATGGAGGATTCTGCACAGAGGTGATACACAAACACTGCACCATCTTATGTCAGAGGCTTGAGCACAAAGTCTTTGGGAACACAGGGCTGCTGGGGCCACTCACCTGCAGATTTGAAGAGATAACCATGCACTGTGCACATGAGGGTTTTACTGTCTATATGTCTATATTCAGAACACTTAACTAACCATAAGAATCACATCTTCTTGCCCTATGATCTGAGACAACAATTTGTTCTATGGGAGAATGCTACTTGTTCCCACCACAATGACTTTCCAAATTAGATTGAATTAAATGGCTTAAAATAAGCACCTATGCCCAATAGTTAATGTGTCTGCTGTGACCCCGCTAACTAACATACTGGAGGCTGCTCCATACTGGAGCTGCTCATCCAGCTTGGGAGAAAGCTTTGAAATCCAGAGCAAGCAAAGGCTGTGGAGTCAAGCTGCACTTTACTGGAGAGCTGGTCTTCATGCTGCCTGACCCAAAGAAGCTATGTCTTTCTTCTCAAAACCATAGAACAAGACAAACAGCCCTCCTGGCCCATTGAGAAGAGTCAATAAAGCCATAAGAAGACCACAGATCTGACAGTGGGGTTGCAGCTCCCCATTGTCCTAAAGCCAGACCACTCTGTATAGATTTCAGTCATGTGGACTGTATCCCCAGGGTCTGCTCAGTGGGGCCAGGGGCCAGGAAAGGACTAAGAATAATTGGGATGGACCACAGAGAATTAGGAATGTGATGAGTACAGCTTTGGCCCTGGGACCCTGGGATGCATCCTTTAGGGGCTGTCAGGTTAAATCCCCTCCCCTCTGATGCCAAAACAAGGGTGCAGGATTCAGTGCAAGAAGAGAGTTGTTCAAGGGGGGAAAGAACACCAGAGAGACTGCATAAAGCACCACGCAACCCAGGCAATAGCACAGCACTTTCCGATAGTGCTGCACTTTTCCAGTCACACTGAAAACGTTGGATTTACAGTAGATTCAAAAGAGGCAGAGGGCTCAGACATCAAAGGAATTAGAAGTGAAGAAGTGCATAGCAGGTAACAAGGTGAAACCAAGCAGTGTCATCAAATAAGCGAGCCAGTGATGGATGACTCTGCTCCTTGTGGGGAGAGATGAGCCAGGGAGGAAGGAGAGGAAGGAGAAGGCAGGGAGTGGTGAGAAAAGACCCCTGGCCATCAGTGGCCAGAGCTGGCTGGCCCCATTAAATAAATAAATGAGTATAAATCCTGCAAGGTGTGAACAGGACACTACACAATTTGCAGGTCAGCTGGCGAATTAGGCAGGATGTTCTCTGAGAGAGGCTGCAGAAGTAACACCTGGCTGGGATGGAGGGATTGGCTTTAAAAGGAGACAGAGAAGGTCTCTGCATCCTTGTCCCTGTCTCCAGGGAGCTGTGCTACCTACGATCTGGAATGTTCAGTGCTGTAACCCAGGAGTTTTCCACTCTAACCCCACATTTCTCTCTGTCACAAATTGCACTAAGTGCTTAACTTTGCAAGATTTCAGATTCTTCATGAGACATGAGCAGTGGATGATAAGCCTCACACAGGAAATGCCATTTAATCAAGGGACAACTGAAAATGCATGACCTTTAGGTTTGTGCTCAACTAGAGCCACTGAAAACAGGTCACATACACACCAATCAATTATAACTGAATTTAAGTCAGAGCTTTGAATTTTTCCCATATTTCAAGCCCAGAATTTATCAGTAAGAATCTCCTTACATTTAACTATTCTGAAAATTGTTCTTTTATTTTACAGTACTGAAGACTGAACACAAACTCAGCCCTTTTGGATTTTTAATTTTTTGACAGTGTCTTGCTAAGTTGCTAAATTGCCCAAGCTTGCACTTGTGATCCACCTGCCTCAGTCTCCCAGAGACAGAGAACAACTTCTCATCTCAGATCTGCATGTCACTCAGACCCCTGATTACCTTTAACCAGGCAACTCCAGGAAACCAGGAAAAGAGACTCCAAACACGGACAGCAGTTGATAGAAGGCATAATAGAATAAGAGACTAGAATGACAGCTTTGGTTAGGGTTGGAGTTCTAGTATTTTCCAACCTGTCAGCCTCACAATGTATATGGGTTGAGTCATGACTCCATTTCAATAACTCCACAAAAGAAAGAGAACTGTACGTGACAGAAGACCATGGGTGCTCGATGGCAAACAAATCCACAAAAAGAAAGAGCAGGAGTTGTGTGCTGCACGGCTAAGGTGGTAAAGTGCACTCCAGGGGCAGAAAGGCAGATGTGTTCTTTATGCAGAGGGGAGGAGGGAAAGGTGCAGATAGGAATAGAGAGAGTATAGCAAAAAGGCACAATAAAAGCAGAGACAAACCTGGCAACATCATGGAGGGTGTGTTCTCTCTGCCATTCTGCTAATCTAGCAGATGTTATAGAAGTAGCAACCATAGTAATAACAGAATCATCAAAAGTATTAAGGTATGAACAGAAAGCAGTCACTGAATTTTGGATAAGTACAGTGGGGAAATAGTAAATATCAGTATATTAGTCAAGATGAATAAAGTATTAAAGGAACCAAACTGTCCCAGGTGCAAACTATGAAGTCGTTTTTCTTTAACAGGGAATGTCTCATTGAAGAAAAATTAATCACCAGAGCAAGACTCCCCATTTCTGAAGCAAAGCGTGATAAGAACGAGGTGTTCACTATGCATCTATTCTTTCAGGAGTTCCTGCTCTGGAGAGAGGCCATGGCCCAAGTCTTCCCACTGGGTAGAAAGACCAGGGCTCAGGCAATGTGGCGCACCATTACTGATTTACACCCTTCTTTAGCAGAACACTGAAATCCATCCCAAGGGTAGACTTGCTCTTCTCCATCTAGAGCAGCAGAGTTCATGTTAGACAGATGAAGTCAGAAGTATCAAAGGGACCTCAGGCCTTTAGTCAGCTCCACGAAAATTCCTGGAGAAGCACATTTCCATTCTTAAGAGCAAAATGCCCTTCTCAGCCCTTGGACAGCTGCTGAACTAGGAGGGAGAGCTCTTCTCCAACTTCTGAGCTTCTCGGAGGGTGATTCTTTCTGTGCTTGGGGCATCTGACAGCTGGCTCCCATGCAAAAACAAAAGTCATTGACTCTCCTGATCTGCCTTCTTCCACTTCCTGCGTTCCTTTTTTTTTTTTTTTTTCAATTCCTAACTAAATTGACTCTCACCTGAAAAAAAATTAAGGGATTCATAGGAAAAGGTAGAATGTGAAATTACATGAAAAAATAAAAAGCATAACATGTTTGATTATTCACTTAAATCTGGCATTGTGGTTTTTCTGTACTCTTCAGTTTCAGTGTCAGAGGTCATTGCTCCAGTAAAGACAGGGACATAGGTATGGACTGGGAGTATGGTGAGCACAGAAATAGACAGGAGGACCGTACACTAGGGACATTATAGAAGTGGGGGCAGGTTCACCTGAGAGGGAGAAAGGAAGATGTTATGGTTTCGATCTAGAATGTGCCCCGCCCCGTAGCTTACTTGCCGTGAGGAGGAGAGGTCTTCAGAGGTGGGTCACTGGGTGTGTGACCCAGAAGGCTGTGTCTTCCTTCCTGGTTCCTCCCTTGACTCCCTGCTTCCTGGATGCCATGAGGTGAGCAGTTTTCCTCTGTCAGACTCTTCTACTATGTCACTTCTGCCTAGAGCCAGGTGATCGCGTAAGGACTAAAACTTCGAAAACATGAGCCAATAGAAATCTCTCCTTCTTCCAGTTGTAGGTGTTGAGAGCTTTGTCACAGTGACAAGAAAAGTGACTAAGGTAGATGATTTACTGTGGGAAAAGTCACAAAGAAGGGTGAAATTTAGCTACATGAAATATTAAACCCAACAGTCATAACAAAATTAATAACAGAAAGTAGATATAAAAAGAGGATTTGCATGAAAATTAGCCTATGTCAGTACCCTTAATATATAAAATATGCTTATACATCAGCTGTTAATTAGTTGCTGTATAAAATCAGAGATAGATGAAGAGAGAGAGACAAGAGACCCTGAACAGTTTCAGTTCAGATTTCATTATTCAACCAATAATAGTTCATTGTGATCAAACACACACAAAGAGAGTTTTAGATACACATATATAAACATAGAGTTAATCCTCTTTTCCATCAGCTTTCTCATTGATGAGACAAAATAACTGACAACCATCATTTAAAGGAGAATTTATTTTGGCTAGTAGTTTCAGAGGGTTTGGTGACCAGCTGGTTCTATAATGGTGAAAAGTCAAGGTGTAACACACCTGCTCCCTTCATGGGCATTGGGAGACCGCACAGGGAAACAGTGCAAATGATAGATACACCCTCCAAAAGCACTCCCAGTGAGCCACTTCCTCCAGCTGGGCTCCACCTTTACCAGCACTGTCTTAGTTAACTTTTCTCATTGCTAAGACAAAATACATGACACTCAGAATCAAAAAAGGAACAGTTTATTGAAGTTCACAGCTTGTAGAGGTTTTAGTTCATAGTTAATTGGCTACAAAATAGGATGGCATGGCAGAGGGGTATCACAAAAAATTGTGGTGAGCAGAAGGCAGTAAAGTGCAAAGAAGCAACAAAGGACAGCAACAGTCCTCTTTCTGTCCCTTATAATCTATCCAGGCTGCCGTCCCTTAGGACAGGTAGCACTCAAAACCAGGGTGTCTTTCCCATTGTCCACACCCAGAACTATGCCAAACCAATCAATGGACTGATTTAGTAACCACACCCTTGATTCCAGCATCACACTCTTAGTTCCAGCATCTCATACTTTGAATCCAGCCATCTCCCAGAATTACCACCTAATGAGTGTATGAAGATTTGGGGGGATATCTAGATACAAGCCATAACAAGTACTTTCAACTGTGAACATCAGATGACTAATCCACTGGTGAGGATAGCATCTTCATTATTCCATCACCTCCTCAGGAGTCTCATAATCCAGTTGGCAATTAAACATAACCAACACATTGTTTATGTTAGTCTGTTCAGGTTGCTAGAAAAAAATACCATAAAGTGGGTAGCTTATACACAGCAAAACCTTGTTCTTTACAGTTCTGACCACCAAGAAGTCCAAGATCAGGTATCTGCTGACTCTGTCCTCAAACAGTGGAAGGGGCAAACAAGCCCTCTGATTCTCTTTCTCTCCCTGTCCCTCCCCTCCTCCTTCTCCTCTCTCTCTCTCCCTCCTTTCTCTCCCATTCCCTTTTCCCCTCCCAGTCCCTCTGTGTCTCTCACTCTCTGTATTACTAGTGATGGATCCCAGGGCCTTTGTATGGAGCCATTCTATTCTTTATTTCAAGACAGAGTTTTGCTAAGTCACTAAGAGTCACTAAGTTATTCCGCCTGAGCTTGAACTTTTGATCCTCTTGCCTCAGCCTCCAGAGTGCTGGGTTTCTAGCAGTGTGCCGCCATGGCTGCAACTGAGGTATCATTTAGAAAGACCATAATTCTATTCATATACGCTCCACACTTGTGATCGAGTCACCTGTACCATCTGATATCATCACTTTGGGGAGGGGGAGGACAAACATCCAGACCATAGCCTTATCCATGTGTCTCTATGTCTGAAACTCTCATTGACTGTAATCAAGGAATTCAAGCTGGGAAGAACGTCAGATATCGTCCCTGTTCTACATCCTTGCTGTTCTCACTTTACCACTCCCCAAAGTGCCTTTTGTATCTTTACTTTTTTCTTCCACACCACCATTGCTCCCTCTTGCTGCCTCACATTCACTGGATGGCTCTACCTCACCTATTGCCTTGGACAGTGAAGGATTCAGAAGGGAGCTCCATCCTTCACATCATCGCACCTCAAAAGCCCTGTCTGTGCATTTGGCAGGTCTCCCTTCTGCTCCAAGAAAAGAAGAGTGTGTGTCAAAGGCTGGGACCCAGAGGACACATACTCCTGCTCCAGTCATACATCAGCTCCTTGGGAGGCCAGCCTTTCTCAGATTCTCAAGAGTGTGGTCTCTACATTTGATTCTTCTCTGCTATCAAGTCAACTTCCCACAATACTGAAATCCATGATCTAGTGCTTTTATAGATAATAAACCCTTTAACAACTACTTCTGTGAATCATTCATCTTTTATCTTTGGGGAGACCAGACTATCCTGACTCTCCTGATCTTTGCTTACCAGGCTATCTCCTTTACATCCTTACACGAGCAGGTCTTGAGTTATCTTATCTGTTTAATTCTCTCCTATGTGACCTAATCCTCTTTTCTGGCTTTCAATTCCATCACTATGCACTGAATTGCATTCCCCTGAAATATGTCCAAGTTACAACCCTAAGTACCTCTGACCTTATTTGGTGACCTTATTTGGAAATAGTATCTTTGTTGACATGAGCAAGTTGTGATAAAATCATCAGAATGGGCCTTAACCCAATATCACTCTAAAGAGGAAGAGATTTGATTACACATACAGGCAAAGAGAAGACAGAGGCAGAAATAGATACACTATACGTACAAGGCAAGGAATGTCAAAAAGCAAAGAGAAAGGCATGGAGCACATTCTTTTCTAGATCTTAGAGGGAGCAGGCACTGCTGACATATTGATTTCAGACTCTTACCTTCCAGTAAGTACATTAAAAATGTTCAACATCGATGACCAAAAAGAAAAAAAATGCAGAACAAAAAACACTGAGATCCCATCTTAGTCCAGTAAGAATGACCATTATGAATGAGATGACAATCAACAAATGCTGGTGAGGAGGTGTGGAAGGATGAACCCTTCTGTTGGTGGGAATGTAAACTAGTACAACCACTGTGGAAATGAGTTTGGATATCCTTCTTAAAACTAAAAACAGAACTTCCATTTATCCCGTTATAACTCCTCTGCACATCTTCTTGAAAGAGTTAACCATGTCACATTAACAGTGATAAATGCGAGTACAGGCTCATAGAGGCACAACTCACCACAGAAGAATCATGGAACCACCCTGTATGCTCATCGACAGATGGATGGATAAAGAAAATGTAGTATTTATTCATATGATGGAGTACTACTCGGCCATAGAAGGATAAACATAAGTCATTTGCAGGACAATAGTTAGATCTTCAGACCATGATGCTAAGTGAGACAAATTAAAGGCAGGAAGTTGAATGGATTGTCTAATAGAAGAGATCCAAAGTAAATGAAGAACAAAATAAAACAGAGTTGGCAAGTAGCAGGGAGGTAGATTCTGTGGAGATGAAAAGAGAATCTGAAAAAAAGAAAAAAAAGAGAATGTGAGGAAGGAAGAGAAGAGAAGACAGGGGTATGATGGAATAAAAATGATCGAGATGCAATATGTATATGCCAATTCCAGGGTGTATGTAATTGTTATGTATTGAAAACATGTACTAATAATGAAACAAAAAATTTCTGCCCTCAAGTACTGTCAGATAGTGAATTTTTGTTGTTTTAAGCAACCAGGTTTGGATTATTTTGCTATTGGAAACTGAGAGAACTAATACTATACACAAACTATATAATAACAATTCCCAATTGTTTCTCCCTTCATGACCAACCTGCCCTCCTCATCAAATATCTGATTGCCCACTGACAGACCTTTACATGTCTGAATGAAATCATGAAGAAAACATTGCGTTTCCCACCCAATAATTGATCTCTTCTGTTTCTGCCTAGTGATGGTAAATAGCCCAACTCATGATAATAAAGACTTAGGAATCCTTGTGAAATTCTCTCATTTTACCCTATATCCAGCCAGCATGGAAGCAAGTGTTGTCAGCTTTCCTTCCCAAATAGATTCCACTTCTTTCCACTCTGGTTGTTTCCACCCCATTGGGAGCCCAGGACCTTCTGGACCTCTGCTGTGATGTCCCCACTTCTGCTCTGGCCCACCCTCGGGACATTTGATTGGAGAAACAAAGTGCCAGCTAAAATCAGCCTCCTGCTTCAACCCTCAGGCGGGACCTCTCTGTGCTGCCCTCAAAGACCCCACCTGCTCTGCCTCCTCCAAGTCCCTCTGTTGTCTGCTTGTACGATGCTCACCTCTGCCCTCTTCTCTCCAGACACATGAGCCTTCTCTTCATTCTGCAAAGTTCAAAGCTTCTTTATGAAGCCTTTGCACCTGATCTCTCCCCAGAATAATTTCCCCAAACTGATGCATGGCTATCTACACCTTGTTATTCATATTTCACTTAAATGTGTCCTTATTTATTACCCTACATAATCATAGTTCAATAACTAGAACCACATAACAGATTCTTCTTTTCATTTCTTTTCTTTTCTTTTCTTTTCCCCTGCTATGTTATGTGTTTTATGAGCTAAAATCCATCTTGTCTTACTACTGCAGTCCAAGATCCCACAAGAGGGCCTGGCCAGAGTATGCGATAAGTAGTTTTTGTTTAGATAAATTTCTGAACCCAATATATCCCCTTTTTCAACACAGGAGAAAGCAGAAACAAATAGGTCAGTTTCTTCCCCAGGAAGGGTACCAACTGGATCATAGTCCTTGCCTTTGGTACTCAGTGTGCCTTCCAAAGCGACACATGTTTGTTCTTCATGTCTCTGGTCTGTCCTTAACCCTGGGGTGCCCATTTAAAGGATATGAACAAGAAACTGACTCTGCTCATTCAGTCCACCTGTAATAATTCACAAGAAAGTGCCTGCTGTGTGCCACCTACTCTGCTCTGGCCTGGAGATAAAAAGTCAAGTTGCCAAGGGTTTTCACCCACAGGAGTTTAGACACACAGACACAAATAGGGAGCACTAGAGAAATGGGTGATGCAGCCAAGGCTAAGATACAGTGCGGTAAGAGCAAAAATGATGTCAGGAGAGTGTTTTCTCCTCATAATGATGGTCAACAAAGCCATCCGTGACGTGCTGCACACACACAAAACACATTGATCAAACTCTCCTCATCCTTTGAGGATGCTCTACTTTTTTCTATGGATTCCATTGTAGGGTAGAACTCTATTAATTGGAGTAGTTTAAATAGTAAGGAAAACAAACAGAAGTTGAGCACTTGCTATCTGCCAGCCATTGTGCCTGTCCCCAGCACACCTGATGACATGGAAGCTGTTTAAGTTTCCTACAGCTGTTATAACAAAGGACCAGGAACTTGGTGGCTTTGAAAAATTGAAATTCATTTGTATCACTGTTTAGGAGACCAGGAGGAAAACACAATTAATCGTAATGTCTTGAAGTGAAGAAATTAGTATGACTGTTCTCCCCGCAGAAGTTCTGGGGAGAACCCGTTTCTTTCCTCCTCAGCATCTAGTTGTGCTGGTTGTGTGGCCCTGTCACTCCTGTCACAGCTTCTGGGGTCACATTCCCCTCCCCACTCCCTTCTCTTTTTCCTCCTCCTCCTCTTTTTCTTCTTCTTTCTCTTTCTCTTTTTCCTTCTCCTTCTCTTCCTCTCCCTTCTCATCCTTTTCCTCCTCTTACTCTATCTCCTTGTCAGGTTCTACCTCTTCTTTCGTCTCCTCTTCCTCTTCCTCCTCTATCTCCTCCTCCTGCTCCTCCTCTTCATTCTCTTCCTCCTTCCTCACCTCTTCCTTTTTTACCTCCATCTCCTCCTCCACTACCTCCTTCCCTTCTTCCTCTTCCTCCTTTTTCTCCTCCTACTCTGCCTCCTTCTCCTCCTCTACTTTTCCCTCCTTAGGCCCCCACCTCCTCCTCCTTCTCTTTCTCCTCTTCCTCATTCTCCTTCTCATGCACCTCTGTCTGTGATCCTATGCATCTCTCTGATACAACAGCTAGTGGTTAAATGTAGAGTGCATTTGAATAATCTTCCATCTCAGTACCTTTAGTTCAATCACATATACAAATCTTTGCCATATTCAGTACTACTCACTGGTTCTGGGTCAGGACATGCTCATCCTCGGGGTAAGTTATGCGTCTTGTCATAGATACTACTGATTACACCGGGTTAACCTAGGAACAAGTTCTTACAATATCCTGTTCTGTTCATTTATAGTTCTAATCACAACTGTAATAGATCTGCATTTTCTTGCTTCTGTATTTAATATTTCCCAGCACTAAAATAAGTTTCTGAAAACAGGAAACGTATTTGTCTGCCTGTCATGTTTAACACCATATCCTCAGCCTAATGTCAACCTAGCCTTGTTTCTGGCACATAATAGATGATCAACAAATATCTATTGAACAACAAATACACCTTTATTTGAAAGAGGAAGTAAAATGATTTTCTCAAGTCCAGACAAATAGTAAGTAGCAAACAAGACCTTGGGTCCAAGACCCATGAGCTCACACTGCCTTCTTTGGGATCAATATGAGAAATTGTATTATATAACTTTCCAGTTCTAGAATTTTGATTCTGACATTCCATAACTTTAAAAATATCAACATCCATGATTTTCCTCTCCCTTGTATTGCACACCAACTTTGTCATGCAACAAGGTGGCACAGTGCTTAGTTATGCAATAGTAAAACAAGGACATAATGAGAACTTTTCAGGAGATTCTGTTGCCTATAAAACACCTACAAAACTCGATTTTTCACTCCATGCTTCCGACAACTCCCAGAGCCATAGGAGTATAATTGTAGGCCTTTATTTAGTATAAATCCATACTAAACCTTGACTTTTATTCCCAGAAGAGCTCTTCTGACATTTGTTTTTGGAAGCTATAAAACAAAAGCATTCTCCCAACAAAATTATAATAATTTTTAAAAGCTCTTCTTCTTTTTTTTCTTAAAGTGACACAATCTGAGAACAGCACTGATGAGTTTGGTCAGCATAGCTAATTCAGAATGAAGGCTGGTGTCTGATGAGATATAAAAACCCCTAGCTTCTTCCACCAGTCTCAGATCAACACCAAAAATTTTGATTCTCCCAGCATTCAGAGAGGAAATAGGGCAACTCTCAGGGGTATGTGAGATTCATTTGCTTGCACCCTGCTGTCTCTAAGTGTGAGGTGCCAACTGAGGAGGGGAGTCTTGAAGGGGAATAGAAAGAGCTTGTGTCACGTTTTCAAAAACTTAGCTCAAAATCTATGGCTAAATCTTGGAACTGTATGCTAGAACATAGCTCTTGATATCTCTCCCACCTCTAGAATGGAAGAACTCTACAGTGTGATATTTTTAAAATGAAGAAATCCCTAAGCTAGCATGTCTCCATATGCATGCTTACATAGAATACATTCATATCTTAATAGAAACAGTAAAAAAAAAAAAATGCAGTCCTTCGAGAACCTGATTTCAGGGCTGACTGAAAAAGAAAGGCTCTCAGGGGAATGAGAGAGCTGACAGGCTTGCTCCCTGGGGGATGTGGAAGGACTCTGGGAGGACAGACAACCACACCTGGAAAGCAAAAAGAACATTGCATGAAAAGCGGAAGAACTCTATAGTTATGTGTGCCTGCGTAAATTGAAGACAGTCTAAACTTTTGAAAGCCTAGAAAAGTACATTCTTCTTTTTTGATTCTTAAAAATTTTACTTTTTTTATGAGTGCACGTTTGCAGTACATAGTGATTACATTCCTTGTGCGGAGTCACAACGTGCACATAACACATCTTAACTCCCTCTTTATTCCCTTTCCTCTCTTCCCTCTCCCCTCCTTCCAACTCTTGATCACTTTCCCATTTGAGAAAGAGCTAGCTTCCTACCACTATCATCTATTTTTATTTTGCTCTTTATTTATAATTTAAGGGAAACAAATTCTTAACAGAATTTAGCAAATGCAGGAACACAAGTTCCTGGGAGCTGCAAAGTAAGACTCATGACCTCTTTCAAAAATGAAATCATTCAACTAAACTTCTTGGATTTGGCAGCCATTCTCCTGGTGCTCATCCCTGGGAGATGGAGAGAAGGGATGGATTGAGAAAATATCTAGGAAGCATTCCAACAGAGTATTTCTGTGGAGTGACTGTGTGAACATAGGTAAATCAATGACAGTTTCTCAGCTCATGTCATAAGCAGTCACCCAGGTGGAGGTGCTAAATATTTAGATGGAGAAATTGGAGATCATTGTCTGTGGAGAAACTAAGCCTATAACACTTTAAGTAAGAGATGACGGAATGCTATTTTGATGTATGAATACAGAACTTGGAAGCCGTGCCAGATCTGCAGCTGAAATCGGGAATTGCTAATGCTTGGGTGGTATTTATGCAAGTGGGAATAAACAAGATGTCTGGATAAAAAGCATCACCAAAGAAGGGCCAGTCTAGAGCCTCAAGGAACTCGATATTTAGAAATGAAACAGAACAAATGAAGTCAGTTGAGGGACTGGATAAGTTTCCAGAGAAGAAAGTATGAAAAAAACAAGAGAATGTTTCTAAACAATTTTATTCGGATGTGAGTCCCACTAAAAACTTGGCAGACTTCTATACTTGGGATAATTTTCTGAGCTCAAAATCACTGTTACATTTGATAAAGTCATACATACATCTTCACTGTTCTCAAAGTGAGCTACTTATAATTCTCTAAGACACCTATGAGAAAGCAAATTGTTTTCATTTGACTAAAATAGTATTTCTTGAAGTGTGAAGAAATCTCTACTCAGATCTTTAGCTTTTATGTCATGCTCACAAGAAATTTCCAAATATTTTTTCAAATATTGACATATTTACATACTACACAGAGCCAATTTAATACATGCATTGATTTATCTGTTTATACCTGAGAATAATCCTCCTTACCATTTTAGAAATGTAGCCACAAAGCTACAAAGATTAAGATAGCTTGAAAAACTATGTGCCAGCCAAGGAGATGACTCAGATGAGCATGTTAAACAATTCCTATTGGAGAGGGTAATTATGACAATTTCTCTGTCACAGGAAAACTATATCTAATTTTGCAAATCTTTTATTATTAGAACAAAACACATCTATATACTATCTTGATTTCTGGATATGTTTTCCAATACTTTTGAAATTCATATTATATTTATAAGACAAATTTATTGTCCAGAAATAATTAAGATATCTGCTGTTTTAGGTTTAGAAGATTCTAAATTTAACCATATTTTAGGATCTCCTTTTCTATTGCATTTTAACAAGTCCACAAATAACTTTTTAAAAACCATCACTGTTAATTATATAAATACTTCTTGAGTTTATTGATGTGTATTCCCTTGAACAGTAACAAGCAGTCAAATATGGTCATTAATTTTTAAGCAAAGAATCCCAATTGTCACAATAGTTCTCATTATGTACCCAAGATGCTTTTCAAATGTCACCAAAGAAAGATAGTTTGCCCTCAGAGACACATTAACAATTGACTTTGTAATATTTATGATATTCATAAATGTGTCATTAGTGTCACATAAATTACCTTTGTATGACTTCCCAGTACCGTAAGTTAGATCCAGTGCTCCACTGGGACCATCTGAACTTTATAAAGAATCATTTATATTTTCCTTTCAAGGGAATGTAAAGTTGAGTTTTCATCTTGTCTCACAAAATAGAAAATAATGGCATTCTTACATTTTAGTTTTGTTTTCTTTAGAGACAATAACTGCCCATTGAGGAAACAGTGTACATTTGGTATGAAGTAATCAAAATGATGTCTGATCTCTGAGTTTAGAAAATGAATTCTATTGTTAGACTATGCCATTTAACTGGGTGAAAGTAATTTTGTATTTTAAATAAATATATTTGCTAGTGTAACTAGTTGAAATAAACAAAATTCAAAAAAAAAAAAAAAGTAAATGACCAAGATCTTTCAACTAGATTGAACTATGAACCAGTGAAGTAGATCAGAACTAGCGATGTACTTTTTCAGATGAAATACTTCTTCCTCACTTGCATCTTGATTATTTTGAGTGCAGCAAATGCTGGAAGGTCCCATAGAGCAGCCAGGTTATCACTCAGACTCTGGGAACTTCCACAAGAAAAAATCCACTCCTACTCTATTGTTGAAATACTGTGAATACAAAAAAAAAGCTCTTTTATTACAGTGGAGCGAAACGAGCTCCAGGGACCCTCTAGATATTAGTCATAAGTTTTAGAAACGGTAGTAACTATCAAAAGCCATGAAATTGTCTCCTTTAATTCTCCCAATGTAGGTGCAATTTTACTCCATTTACACATTATGAAATTAAAATTCAGGGAGGATAAAAATGTGTCCAGTCCCTGAAAAGAGAGAAATTACTACAGATCCCATGGAAATTCAAAAGACCATGAATACCTATTTTGAAAATCTCTATTTGCATAGAGTGGAAAACACAGAGGAAATGGACAGATTTCTAGAAATGTATGAACTATGAAAGCTCAACCAGGAAGATACAACAATTTTGAGTAACCCAGTATCAGCTATTGAAATTGAAAATGTGCCTAAAAAGTTACCAAAAAAACAGGCTGGGGATTTAGTTCAGTGGCCAAAGTGCCTGCCTGGCAAACGTGAGGTCATGAGTTAGATTCCCCAGTACAAAAAAAAAAAAAAAACTTACCAAAAAAAAGCCCAGATCCTGATGGATTCACAGCTGAATTCTACAAGAAATTTAGAGATTCGACATCAGTATTCCTTAAACTCTTCAGTGAAATTGAAAGGCAAGCAATCCTCCCTAAATCATTCCTGGAGGCAAGTATTACTCTGGTTCCAAAACCAGAGAAAGACCCAACCAAAAAGGAGAGCTATAGGCCAGTCTCACTAATAAACATTGATGCAAAGATTCTCAATTACAATATTGGCAAATACAATGCAGCAAATTATCAAGAAGATTATACATCACGATCAAGTAGGATTTATTCCAGGAACGCAGGGATGGTTTAACATATGCATAATCAATAAATGTATATACCACATCAACAGAGCCAAAAACAAAAACCACATGATTATCTCAATAGACACAGAAAAAGCTTTCAATAAAGTCCAACACATGTGCATGATAAAAACCCTTCAGAAACTCAGAATAGATGTTATCTACCTCAATCTCATAAAGGCCATCTATGACAAACCAACAGACAACATTATACTAAGCAGACAAAAACTGAAAGCTTTCACTCTAAAATCAGGAACAAGACAAGGATATCCACTATCACCACTTTTACTTAATGTAGTTCTGGAAATATGAGCCTGAGCAATCAGACAAGAGAGAGAAATGAAAGGAATAAAGATATGAAAGGAAGAAGTTAAATTACCACTATTTGTAGATGACATGATACTTTATATAGAAAACCCAAAAAGCTCCATTAAAAGACTGCTAGAGGTAGTAAACAAATTCAGCAGTGTAGCTGGATACAAAGTCAGCACTCAAAAATCAATAGCATTCCTGTACACAAACAAAAAACTCACTGAGAGAGAAACTATGGAAATATTGCCTTTCACAATAGCATCTAAAAAAATGAAATACTTAGGAATCAACCTAAGAATGTAAAAGACCTATATACTGAAAATTATACTAGGCTAAAAAAAGAGATTGAAAAGGATATTAGAAAATGGAAGGACATTCCTTGCACTTGGTTAGGAAGAACCAACATTGTGAAAATGGCCATACTCCCAAAACTTATACGGATTTAACGCAATCCCAATCAAAATACCATTAACATACCTTACAGATCTAGAGAAAACATTCTTAAAATTCATTTGGAAACAGAAGAAACCTAGAATAACAAAGGTGATTCTGGACAACAAAGGCAAGGCAGGAGGCATCTCAATTCCTGACTTGAAATTATATATACTACAAAGTTACAGTGATAAAATCAGCACGGTACTGGCAAGAAATAGACCTGAGGATCAATGGAACAGGTTTGAAGATGCAAACACAACTACAAAGATGGTCAGTCACCTTATATTTGACAAAGGACCTAAATATATTCACTGGAAGGACAGCCTCTTTAATAAATGGTGTTGGAAAAATTGGCTCTGCACATGGCTGAAGACTGAAACTAGACCCGTGCATATATCCATGCACTAAGCTAAAATCAAAATGGATAAAGATCTAAATATTAAAACAGAAACACTAAATATACTGGAAGACAAGGTAGGTAGAAATCTTGGAGACATAGGGGTTGACAGAGAATGCATGAACAAAACACAAACCTCACAGGAAATACTTCAAAGAATCAAAAACTGGGATCTCATATTATTAAAAAGGTTTTGCACTTCAAAAGAAATCACTAACAAAGTGAGAAGAAAACCCACAAAATGAGAAAGAATTTTAGCCAGCAATCCCTCAGAGAAGGACTTTTATCCAGTACATACAAAGAATTGAAAAAAATCAAGCCCCCATGTTCAAAGACCCTCTCCAAAAATGGGCATCTGAGATGAGCACACATTTCTCAGATGAAGACATACAAATGGCAAATAAACACATGAAGAAATGTTCACCATCACTGGTCATTCAAGAAATGCAAATTAAAACAGCATTGAGATTTCATCTCACTCAGGAAAGAATAGCTGCCATCAAGAAATCAACTGATAACAAATGTTGGCAAGGCTGCGGGGAAAAAGGAACACTGCTCCACTGTTGGTGGGAGGGCAAACTGGTGCAATCACTATGAAAATCAATATGGAGAATCCTCAAAAGACTAGCATTGGAAGTTCCATTCAATCCAGCTATTCCTCTCCTGGGTATTTTCTCAGAAAAACTGAAAAGGTCATGTCTCACCGATACATGTGCACCCATGCTCATAGCGGCACAATTTGTAATAGCTAAATCTTGGAAACAACCAAAATGTCCATCAACTACAGAGTGGATGAAGATGTGGTATTTTTATACAATAGAATATTACTCAGCTATAAAAAAGTATGATCTTGAGGCTTTTATATTTACTTGAGACTATCCTCATAAGTGACATAAATTAGACTCACATTTGTAAATATCACATTGTCTCTCTAGTATAAAAATAATAAAGGAGTAATAAGATCCAAAATGTGTAATAGATATTGTAATCATCAAAGGGAAGGAAAGTACTCTAAAGGATATAACTGTATGTATGTTTAAGTGTGTAAGATAGATAACTATACTGTTTTTGTTGATTTATCAAACAGAATGGTTTGTACTGTCATTGTTCGATTGTCCACTTTTTATGCTTTGATTCTGTAACTTGAACAACTATTTCTAAGATGACAATATGTAATTTATCAATTAGTGATTTCTTAGTGTTTTTTTGAAATTCTGTAATATTTCTACCCTTTTTTCTTTATTTCTCTCTAAATAAAAAAAAATGTGCCCAGTCCCACGGAGGTAAAACATGACTTGACAATATGCCCAGTCTGACTTCTAAACTCCTTCTCTTTCCTTTCTGTCCCCTGCTTCTTCTTCAAATCAGAGAGTGACATGCACTATTTGCCCTCCTTATTCCTCCAAGTTCATGCTTCTTCCATGTCTCTTCTCATCCAAACTAAATATTTCAAATTGCTCCACAGACCTTTAAAAATGATTCAGGTTTCATCTTCTCAACATTACAGTTTCCCTTCTCCAGACATACTCCAAATGCTTAATGTCTCCTTAAAGCACAGGACCCGGAACTCCATAAACACATGCTCCTTGACTCAGGATGAGATTACTACCTGACCTATCACAAGTCAAAAAATGCCTTTAAGGGACTTAACCCATGGAGAATCAGAGCATGGCATCACCATTTTGCAAACAGTTCCTTAGTTTCTCTTCTGACTGTTAGGCTGACTGGGGATGGAGTCACCACTGCTGCCCAGATCTCCACAGAGATCAGACTGGATATCATTAACCTGGGAAAAGAACCAAGTTCAAAATTCCACTTATGGTTTTCACTGTGTGTTTGTGTATTGCTTTTGCATTAACATAAAGTCAAAAAATTGTAAGTAAAAACACCACAGTTAAGACTGTCAGTACTCACTGTCTTCTTAAAGCCTGGAACAACCACAAACCCAAAAATGTCTGACTATGGCAAACCTAGGAAAAACCTAATATGTATCTTGTCATGAATGTTATAGCTCTTGTAATATAAGCTAAAGGTGAATTGGTTTATGTAAGAGTCATCAAGTCACAATGCTATAAAATGCTTTGCTGAAGCTCAATATTCAAATCATACCATTATCTTCTAAGCATTCATCCACCCTGTTTATTAACTCCATCTTTATTACATAAAATGCACGTCTATTTTCAAGGTGCCCCTTCCTTGCAAGCAGACAAGAGTATTTTCCCCTTTGTCTTATCCCAGAGCATGGTCTAAGTCACTGCACACAAATCACTTCAATCCTAGGGAAGGCCATTTTTCAAGTGCAGGAGATGGTATACAGAAAACGATCAAAGAGAGATGTCAATCAGCAAATGATCTCAACAGTCAAGATGGCAACTCAACAGCTTTTGAGCAGAAGAATGCCATGGTGAATATCTGTAATTTAGAAAGATGACTGATAGGAATAGATTCTATTCCTCTTAGGTTTTTTATTACATTTTGGTTTAATTGAGAATCCCAAATTCTCTAATGGGTCAGAAGAGTACATCATCCTCAAATAAGAATCACAGGAATGATTTTATTTTAAAATGCTCAATTGTTTATCTAACAAGTATTTTTGGTGAGAAAATAATTATCTCACTTATGCACTAAGGTCTAAAGAAAAAGACAAAATTCTAGAGCAGCATTTCACAGTTCAAGTTAATTGCTTTTTGGCAAAATTTATCAAAATAAATTATAGTAAAAGTAATCTTGAAATAGAGTCCATTGTTTCACTGTATACAACTGCAAATGTCAAAAATAAAATAAGTAAGTACTATGAGAGATCTGATCGTATCTCAAATCCTGATAAACTCCCATCCCAAGCCTACAGTAACTCCACTTAAGTCAGTCGATATAGAAACAGACTTAGATGTTCATTCTAAATTTTACCCTAGAAAATCTATCATAGGAAATTGTCTCTCCTGAGTCATCTTCTGTTTTTGCATTGAGAAGAAAATGCTGATTTGAAATCTATTGTAAGATTACAATAGGAAAAAAGCTCACTCCCTTGACAGCATAAAGCAAAATGAAAACTATCAAAAAATAGATACCATGCCCTCAGTCATGAAAATAAGTCCTTTGAAGCTAACAGGGAGTGAGTTGGCATCATATCTCCAGAGTACATCATGTGAAAATCAGTTTGGCTGCTCTGAATGAGCAGGAAACCCTTAACACAGCCTGTATAAAATGTCTCAATAACATCAATCAGCAGAGCATCTAGGACACACCTCCTGCTCACATAAGCACCCCTGATGAGAAAATCATAAAGGCAGGAATTTATCTGTGTTTCCCCACCAATAACAAAATGGCACACATATGCAAAATAAGTATAAAAAAACTTTCTTAGATGCTGAATGTGAACACAAAAGGGAGAAAACATACTGTTGTCACTGCTGTGGTTTATACATTGTGTCAATTTGAGAAACTTAGAAGCTTAACTAAGTAACTCAGCAGCTCTACATCTTGGGGTGTAGAGAACAAGTGATTATCACTATAGGATGTGGCTCATTGTGTCAATTTGAGAAGGTCAGAAGTTTAACTAAGTGATTCAACAGGGAGCCAGCATCCTAACTTGGTTAAACATCCTGAGCCTGTGCAGCAGGAGAACTCGGAGATGGTGTGAGTGTTATGTCCATTGAGGGGCACAGCCTGGTTACAATATAACGGTGGAGAAAGAAGCTTGTTCTTCCCCTCTTTTAGTTTTGCTGCTTTGGTGATTTCTTTTCCCTTAAACAGTTGCCCCTGTACCATGTTGCCCTGCCTTGGAGCCAGCTGATTACAGACTAAAACCTCCACAAACTGTGAGAGAAACAAACCTTTCCTTCCTTAATTGTGGGTGTCAGGTATTGTGTCCCAGCAACAAGAGAAAAGTAACTAAGACACTCATCAATAACAAATTCACACACACAAGCAGAATAAGTATAAAAATAACCTTCTTGGACCCTTAATGTATACACAAAGGGAAGAAAACAGACTGTTGTCACTGTAGTCAGAAGGAACCAAGCCACAAGGGACCGTGAGAACTTGCAAAAATGCAATGTCCACTCTATTATCTTCTCTCCCTGGCTACTTCTTCACCAGTCCCCATTAACACAAAGGAACCTGGGAGAGCAGAGAGATCTTTGAAAGATACTTTCCATTCATGATTTACCTAATAATGCCATACATAGTAAGCAGACATTAATCCCTGCCAGTGGTCACAGAAATGTGTAAGTAATGAAGATCTAAAATGTAGAAAAGCAAAATCTTTACAAGTTATATATAAGGAAGTGCTATGAAAAATAATATGTAACTGTCTATATCTACCCCTTTAAATGAAAAATACATCTTCTCTTTTGATGGAATTGAAGCAAAAATAAGGAAATATGAAAATCCGACTAAAAACCTAACTTAGGTCCTTTGATTGTAGGTACAACAGATTTGAATAGTGTAGACCTTTATAATAGTGAATGCACCAACATCTAAACCTTGGTGAAAACTAATTAGTTAAAATTTTGTAAAAAATTCCTGAAAATTTAAAAATCTCATGGTATATTTATAGTGTTTGTTTCCTATGGTTATTGTCAGCCTAAACAAAGTAAGTCTGTTTCCTTACTGTGAAGAGTAGAAGCTTAATGCGAGGGGTTGGCAGAGTCCAGCTCTCTCTGGCAGTGGCAGGAAAGAATCCTCGCTTGCTTCTTGTATGTTTTGGTGCTTGCCAGCAATGTTGGTTCTCCTTAGCTTTCAGATGCACCATTCCAAATTCTGCTTCTGTTTTCCACGCCCTTCTTCTTTGTCTGTGACCAAATTTTCTTCCTATTGTAGCAATTGCAGTGATTGGAATAGGGCCCATATTAATCTTGTATGACCTTATCTTAATTTTAATTATATCTGCAAATACTATTTCCAAATAAATTCATATTCACCTTTCCCAGAGATTTGTTCTTCAGTGAATCTTTTGGGAGGTAAGATTCATACTGCAAGAACAATCATCTAAACTACTGACTCAGTGAGCAATAGCTAGGAGCATTGCTAGAACCCTTGAGAGGTGAAGGATGAAGGCAGTGGGAAGGGAGGCATGCAGCTCACGAGAGCCAGGTCAAATTGTATCTGTGTGTCAGGACCATGGAGAGTAGCCAACAGGCCTTCCACCCTCCGGAAGCCTACCCCACAATGATGATGCCTATGGTGCCTATGGAGCGAAGCATCTTGCATTCAAACAGGTTTATCAAAGAGCTATGACATTGTTCCCTTAGTATTTCTAAACTTATACTCTATAAATCAATTCCTTTAACTAAAAATTCACCAAATAAATAATTATTATTGGTTTTTTAAATCGAAGTTTCTATCTTCGTTGGAAAGCCCTAGAGACAACCCTGCTCAGTAAATGATGATCTAGTGGGGGAAAAATATCTTGTGCTATTTAAATTCACTAGAATTTATTTATAACAGAAACTCAACAAAATTACTGTAAAATACTTAAGCCACAAAATGACCAACATTTATGATGCTTTTCTAAGATGAAGCATGTTAATGCAATGTGTAAACACAGGGATGGTTAATTGCAGTTGGAACATTTGAAGGCAGAACAGGGACATGGAAATAGAAATGAGAAAAATGAGAATGTAGAGGCTGTATTAGGAGGTCAATGTGCAGCTTTAATGGCAGCTTTCTATGTTCTTTTGGATTTTTACTGATAAAAATGGCAATATATTTGGGTGCTTTAGGAAGAACAGTTTAACTGGTTAAATTTTATTTAGATAATTTTTTATTAAATAAATATAATCTGAAAGTTGGTAAGACTGATGCAGGGAGAATTTTAACTTGAATTTAAGAAATATTTAGGAAAATATTTCTTTTCCTAAGGACCAGTGGGTCCTCGTTACTGATTACACAGAAGAGTTTACATTCCTGCATGGGTGTTAGTAGAGAGGAACTGGTTTGGGGAGATGGTGAATAATGAGTTTGGTCACTGATGTGTTAAGTTTGAATTGCCTTTGGAAATTCAAAAATCTGATCTACACACTCTACTACAGAAACACTGGCCTTAGTTTCCGGTATCAGTGTTTCATAATCTTCTCTTACTCTTACGTTACAAGGTCCATCAAAATTGAGACTTTCTTGTACCTACCCTGGGGTCACTTAGAGCCTGAGTGGAAAATGCTTGATTGCTAGCCATTTCTGATACCACCATGAAATCCTCTAATTTTAGTAGAGACATTAAACAATTTATTGTTTAACACTTGATACATTCTTCATGACACCAAGCAAAGAGGACCATTTAGTTACACCTCCAGTGAGGACAAGGACTTTCTCCTTAGGGCTTTATTGACTAAATTACAGGCAGCACTGAAAGGCATGTTTTCTCAGCACAACTGACACATGTGCTGTGACTTGTCAGATTATTTGGATGTTTCTGAATGCCAGAGATTAACACCCTTCTGACAGATTAGGGCAGGGACAGCTTTACTGTGGAGGAGGGAACAGTTTAAAGTGGTGAACTACCCATTATGGGATTTAGGTATGACAATCATGTGTTCTCCCAGAATTCTCCACCCAGGGAGTAAATTCTCCACCTAAGGCAGAGTCAAGGTTGTCATGGTAAGACAGGCAGCTGTGCAGGTAGAAACCAGGCTTCCTGACATTTCATCTTCTTACTCTTCTTAGAATCATGGTGTGGTGAAGGACAATAGCAATCAATAAGTAAACAGAGACTTTTCTCTTTTTTTAAAAGTCTACCAATTCTGCAAAGTGAGAAAAAGGAGATTCAAAGAAATGACTTTTCATATGCTTTTATTAGAAGTCACTGTGGAAACTATCTGATTCTATATCTTTATATTTTAAATATAGAAATGGGATCAGCAATACTAATTTAAGCTCAGTGTACTAGTGGCATTTAAATCAGAACCTGCTTTCAATGGTTTACATAGCAGAACTCTCTCCACTCTCTTTTGTTACTTCGTATGTCTTCTGTTCTTAGATTTAGATATAGGGCAATACAGCAGAAGTGCTGCAATGATTGCATTAATAATCAGTTACTTTGCCCTATGTAATTAGTTTAGAATGAATCCTTAGGATAAATCTCAAAACACTTAAAAATCATTTAATAAGAATCTAAATCCCACTTGATACATATTGTCATACCTTCTTGTTGGATCTGAGACCTTATTTTCTATATAATCCTTATCAATTTACAAAGAACTTACCCATATATGATTTTCTTATTCTGCTATATGCACAAGTATTTTTATTCTTGAGATACTATAGGGAAAACAAACAGAGAGTTCAGCTGACTTGTCCACATAACAGTTAGTGATTAAATTCCTCTCTGATTTTCTAGAGCTTGATACTTGTATATGACAAAGACTTCACTTTTTTTTATCTTGGGACCTGCTGAAAAATGCAGGGATGCTTACCTGAGTTCTTCTGCTTTTCAGTAAATTTATAGGAGCTTTTAAAATAAATTGGCTGTCTTTGTCCCTTTTCTTGAGGCTATTGCTACTATCAACATACCTGATTAGGACCTTATCTTTCTTTAGCTACGGTTTCTATTTTCTTTTCCAAACTTGCTATGAACAACATTAGAGATTAGATTATGTCACATCCTCAATTCATTTGTGAAATCCTAACCTTCATTTTCTCAAAATGTTATTGTATTTGGAGACAAGATACTCAAAGAAATAACTATGTTAAAATGAAGTCTTTACAGTGGACCCAAATTCAATATGACCTGTATCCTAATCAATGGTAAATTTGGACACAGACATGTGCATTCATGGGAGAAAGACTAGATGAAGTCAAAGGAAGAAGATGACCACATGCAAGACAAGGAAAATGGTCTCAGAATGAAAGTAACCATGCCAACACCCTCATCTTGGACTTCAGCTCCAGAACTATAAGGAAATAAATTTCTGCTGTTTAATCCATCTATTCTATGATATTTGTTATTGAAGTCCTAGCTAACTAATGCAAACAAGTGAAGATAGCCCTGTTTTAGACTTATCTATCAACTAAAAACAAATAGGTCTGGAAGAGGGATTTGCCTCTGAGTCAAGTTCATAGGCTTTAGTGGACAAACACTGTGGTATCACATCTAGCTCAGAGCAACTCCTTTTGTTTATTTTGTTACTCTGGATTATGTTATGAATAGGAGGAGTCTCATGAGAGCTGAGTTTCACAAAACTATGATAATAGCTTCAAAAATAATGAGTAACAAAAGATGGAAACCAAGTGTCCTTAGAAGTTTTTACTTAACTAGAATGTTGCTCTTTATCCCTACTTTTCCAAATATATATATATATATATATATATCCAAATATATATATATATCCAAATATATATATATCCAAATATATATATATATCCAAATATATATATATATCCAAATATATATATATATATCCAAATATATATATATATCCAAATATATATATATATCCAAATATATATATATATCCAAATATATATATATATCCAAATATATATATATATCCATATATATATATATTAACTAGAATGTTGCTCTTTATCCCTATATATATATATATATATATATATATATGCTGATATTTTTTGTTTCCCCCTCCCAGGCTGCATAAGTAGTGACATATTACTACTATTTGTAGTGCTTAAGGAAATGGGGATTGAACTCAGACACTTTGTATTGAGTTACATCTCTACTTCTTTTTTGTTTCAAAATGGAGTCTTACTAAGTCATTAAACTGTTGCAGTGGAATCTGTGAAACTTTACAAATGCTGACTGAAGTTCACCTGCAAAGGACTTAACTCTCCTTTCCCTTTCTTAGGTGGTTTCAGGGCTTTGGTAGGAAGTCAGAGCCCTCTAAGCAGCGAGGGAGGAAGAAATTCAGTAAGTATATTTCTGTAGCACTTACATAGACCATTAAATAGACTCCAGTACACAGGAAAACCTGTATGGATTTTGAAAATAGTGTTCATCTTTCTGTGAGCTACTAAAAAAAGAAACTTTCAGTCTTTGAATAAAGTCCTGGAAGCAAGATCTGACTTAGGTTTTCAAAAAGCCATAAAGGAGTTCCTCAGAGAATTATAAAAACATGTACCTTTTTGTAATCCAAAAATAATAACCAGGCACAGGAGGACACAGAGTGCCAAGTTTCATATTTAAATCAAACAGCACACACAGATTTTAGAGCTGATCTTTGGCCCTTCCCCAGCTGTGTGCTGGTAAAACATAACACCTAGGTTCACGGGTCATCACTTGCAAAGATCTCTTGACCCTTTGGGCACCAAAGAACGCAGCACAGCACATACCATTCAAAATTCATAATTTAGGTATAAATAAATAGATAGTTTATATTGTACACATGTATCTATATATGAAATTATATATATGAAATTTAGAAGTCAAGGGAAATGCTAAGAAAACATATTGACTGGGTTTCACTAACTCAAAGAGATTATTTTTGAGAGGATGCAGGGAATAGGTAACCATGTGATATTTTGTCAGTAATAAAATGTCATTATATTGCTCTTCCTGGCAATTGAAAAGAAAAGGAAAATTACATTTTGTATCTGTTCTGAAAAGGACAAGTGGTGAAAAGCAGTGTTTGGGATATAGTTGTAGTTCCAAGTCATTTGAAAATTCAAACATCCTCCAGCTTTATTATCTCTCACCTTCATTTACAGAAGTATGAAGCACCATATCTGTTTTATGAATTGTAAAGGTAGCTAGTGATAAAATATCAGAATTTGCATGTTATGCCTAATGGTTCAAAACTTTTCATGTGGCAAACATCCAAATAAAAATTACTTTGGCATTTTATCATGCCGTGAAACAGTGGAATAAATTAGCTTTTTTTTCTTTCTTTTTTGAGGTAATGGGGATTGAACTCAGAGCCTTTGCACTGAGCTATATCTCTATCCCTTTTTATTTTAAAACAGACTTCCACTAAGTCACTAAATTTCCCAGGTTGGGCTCCAACTAGTGATGCCCCTGCTGAACCTCCTGAGTGCTGGGATTACAGGTGGGGCCTATTATGCCCAGCTAAACTATCACTTATAAGTGATAGTTTATGAGAAAAATAATATGGAGTACATAATGCCTTACAAGGCAAATTCACACACACACACACATATGTACAAGCACACACAAAATTCCTACATGGCCTGCATGATAATAAGCACCATAAAATGTTATAGGGGAAAGCACCAATAAACTGAAGATAAGAAATTGTAATTATTGCTCTTAAAATCTTCACAATCAAGTGTTTAAATTCCTAGAGACATTCATAATAGAGGAGGAATTACAAGAGGGTAAGTGTTGTAAATTCATTCATGCATTGTGGTTTCAATACTGAGCTCTACCATCATTAGCAGTTCAGTCCATTGAGACTTTAGATTGCTTGATGAATCCCTGAAAATCTCCACTGATTCTATTTGTCCTCTGAAAGAAACAGGAATCATAACTGTTTTATCCATCATGTTGCTCCAGTGTCAGGCACATTTGAAAGTACACGAGAGACCAATAAGTATCACTTAAAAGATGAAATGCCTTCAGGAACACAGCATACACAACACTCTAATATAAAGAAATCCATCTGAGACCTAAAATGTATTGGACCATAAGATCCTGTCTCTACTGGGAGACAAATTTTAGCAGCAACAGTGTCTGACGTTGTTCAGGACTGTCTCTTCAAGAAAGTTTGTACAGCAGATAGTCTTGCAAGACTGATGTAGTGTTTTGCTCCACATTAAAAGGAAGACATTCCTACTGCCCATTATAAAAAATTTGGTTTCTTTAAACATGGGATTCCCCTGTCATGTAACCCACTGAATATGCAAATATCAATGGACCCCATTTTTCTTCTGTTACGAGAATTTGTGATCAAGAAGTGGGCAAAAGAACAATGAAACTAAGTATTCCTATTGCTAACAATGCAAAGTCTACTTATCTGATGCAAAACTCTTGTGTCTTTCACCCACATCCTTGAGTTGATGGCAGCCTACCTTCTTACATTGCAAATAGGGTAAAACTTCAGTTTCATATACCAAGCACTGAATTGAAGTTTGAGAGTTAAATAATTATGAGAATTCCTCTTCCTTCTAGGAGAGATTGTTGCTTCCACTGTGATAACAAGAAAAATCCATATAACCAATAAAGTCATAATTTCTTTTGAGCACTTCCAGGATCTGAGGGTGAAAAAGCCAAAGCCTCAAAAATCTAAGGAAAACCTCTCTAGGGAGACAGAATTGAGATACCGGCTAAGATCAAAATGCTTATGAATTTACTCAAAGTAAAAAAGATCGTAAAGCCACAAATCCAAGAATCTCAGAGCACTTCACAAATAAGCAACAAATATCATAGATATACACTCATACCAAAACACCATACTAGACCTACTGAAAGCCAGAAATAAGGATCAAATCTGAAGGCTGTCAGAGAGAAAGGAAATGTTACAACAGAGAAACAAAGATCATCCTCCCCAAAACCTCATGCCAGAAAATAAACCATAAAACTATGGGATATCTTCTTTACATGTTTGAAAAGAAACACAGCAAAACTACAATCTGTATTTGTTTACTCTGTATAAATATACTTCAAAGAAGAAGAGAAAAATAAAGACATTTTTCAGGTACACGAATACAAAGAGAAATCATTTCAAACAAACTTGACCTATAAGAAATGTTAAACAAAGTTATCCAGGCAGAAGAAATATGACAGCAGGCAGAAATTTAGGTATAAACAAAGAAATGAAGATCAAGGAGTGGTTAAATAAAATTGAATTTAAAATAGTTTTAAAATTTCTAATCAGGGAGAAGACAAGATGGCCAATCATTGAGCAACAGAATACAAAGCCTCCCGGGAGAAACAATTCATATGCCAGAATAAAACACCCTGGAGAGACCCAGACAGAGGGAGATGGATCCTCTTGACACAGAAAGAAATTAAAACTTAAAAAAGCTCATCAAATACTTTGGGACTACACCTGAAACAGCTAAAAACTAAAGGGACACAGTGTTTTCGCGATGACCCGCAAGACTGCACCAGCTTGAATCTGTGCTGGCAGGCAGAGCCACCCAAACTCGTTCCCACCACCACTCATAGGAAGAATGGCAGTGCTGAAGTCGGGGGTTGGTGAGCCCAGTGGAGAGCGGAGCGGGTGGAGGAACCTTCATTGGCCCCCGGTCAGTGCTGGGAGTGAGACCCCCTCCCACGGGAAAGCGCGACCAGGTGGGTGACATGCTGGAATCGGGCAGGAGGAGCCTGAACTGGGAGTGACAGTGACTTCGGTTGGTTGCTCCCTCCCCAGAGCAGATTCATGAGATTTGCTTGGACTGGGCCACGCCCCTGGCCGGGACCCAGTGAGACGTCCCAAATCGATTCCCTGCACCTAACAGGCACTAACCAGGTGAAGGCACCTGAAGTTTGGCTGGCCTGGTGGGGAGGAGCAGACAAATACAGCCACTGCTTACACCTCAGTGACAAGAGCAGGCGGGAAAGGGCAGAGTTCCCTCGCCAGCATGCTTCGGAGGAAACGTGGCCAACAGGGAAGGGGGCTGGGACCTGCACTGTAACCTTTGTGGAGGAAGCCAGGGCCATGACAGGAGAGAGAGGCAAGAGGAAGCCCCCAGCCCAGAACCCTGAGAGCACTGATCCAGGAGAAGGAAAAACAAGGGAGACTGAGGGTGGCAAACACGCAACATCAGACATGGCTTCAATGGACGTTAAGACAGATCTTTGGGACCTTGTAGATGAGCTCAAATCTGAAATATTAAATCAGATAAAGCAGGATATGAGTAGAGTAATAAAAGAAATGCTCTTAGGAAGCATCTCTCAAGGATGATACAGACAGAAGAAGGGAGGAACACAAAAAAAGGAGAGAAACATTTGATAAAGAATATAAAGAAAATATAGAATACATGAAGCAGATTCAAAGAGACTACCAGGAAATTAAAAACTCCATTGAAAACTGGCAAAACTCCTTAAAATAAACTAAGGATAGACTATCAAAACTTGAAGATAAGTTTGCAATGTGTGATCATGAAAGGAAAGATCTCTTAAAAATAACAGGAAACAGGCAGTAACAATACAAAGGCTAGAAGATGACAAGAGAATCTATAATTTAAGAATAAGAAATGTGAACGAAGAAGCAGGAATACATACAGGCAAATTACAAAGGCTATTCACAGAAATAATTAAGGCAAACTTCCCAAGCATGGGAAAAGAAAATGACATTCGATTGTGTGAGGCATACAGAACTCCAGCCACCTACAACCAAAACAGAGCTACACCCAGACATATAATAATCAAGATACCACAAATTCAATATTAAAACAGAATATTAAAAGCCATTAGAGAAAAGAAACAGATTACCTATAAAGGTAAGCCCATCAGAATCACGGCTGACTTCTCAACACAGACCATCAGATCAAGAAGAGCTTGGAGTGAAGTCTTCCAAGTCCTGAAGGAAGGTGGCCTCCAGCCCAGATTGATGTACCCTGCAAAACTGTCACTAGAAATTAATGGAGAAACAAGATGCTTCCATGACAAAG